>CAUYSK010008710.1:0-29755 GCA_963575035.1 Avahi laniger
GCGGGCCGCCCAAGGGTTACGTCACACTGGGTGAATGGAAACTTACAAGCTCTTTTCGCGGGCTTTTGTAAATGTGCGGGCTTGGTCGGCCATTTTAGGTAATCAGGCAGATCCACATGGCTCGCGGCCATCTTGAACAAGCGGCTGCCGGGCCTCATGGCTCCCGACATAATGTGAGTCAGATCTCAAATATACTTAAAGTGTGATAGTAACATAATAATTCCCAGGCACTTTCTAGAACTTACATTAAACCAGTACTCTTTTGTGAAAGAGACATTTTTCAGAGACAGTGTGACATTTCTCAGACCTCAAATGTGTCCATCAAGTCCTCTCATAAAAGTATTTGTCAGATTCAATGGCATCATCAAAATAGGGAAGCCAGAAAGAAAGTAACTCAAAAGACCAATATATTTC
This sequence comes from Avahi laniger, assembly GCA_963575035.1. Taxonomy (NCBI): domain Eukaryota; kingdom Metazoa; phylum Chordata; class Mammalia; order Primates; family Indriidae; genus Avahi; species Avahi laniger. The sequence continues at coordinate 415 of CAUYSK010008710.1, forward strand.
TTCAGAACTGAAAAAAACAAAATGTTTCCTGAGGGGGGAATTAGTCTTGGGAATTTATACTTAAGATATTCAAATGGCAACAAAGTGTATAGAAAAAAAGTTGCTTACCTTTGATATCCTGTGTTAAATTTTATGGTCTATTTAATGAAACACCATTTCTGTAATATAAGAGTTGACAAGAGCTCTGGTTTAGACAGGGAGAGAGTTTGCATGTCATAGGCCTTGGAGAGAAAATAACGCCTCCACTTATGCCTAAATTCTCATAGTGATGATTTATTTTGGAATTTTGAGCATTGCTGTAGAATTTTTGTTCTAATTTTCCCCAGAATGTAACCAATATCAACCAAGTCCTAATTAACCACAAGTTACTTTTCTAGATGACTGCTCCATTTGCTGTCAGACACATTTCTTAGCTTTAAAGGAACTGCTGTTATTTGTAAATCAGACATCCAATAAGGGATGCCATTCTCAGTGCATTTCGGTGATGCATTGAGATGTCAGCTTGTACCATTATTGGCAATATGGACTTTGCTCTCTCAATTAAGATGGTGTCTTCCAGATTTCTCCACTGTAAAGGTACATTTTTCTTTGACATTAATAAATAATATGAAGACTGACCCCAATGATTTTTAGCGTCTTTTGATAATATTTGACTGAAACTATTACAGGTTGTACAATAGAGATTTACTAATTGAATAATTTATTCTACTGTTAATAATTGGCATTCCTTATAAAGACTTGATTTTCCTTCTCAGTCTCCCTCCTCTTTGTTTCTGTTTACTTTGTTTGCGTTACCATGGGCTCATATATTTTTTTCTCGTTTGTATTCAATTGTGTTATCATTCATTACTATCAGTATTTATTTTGACTCTTAAATGTCTGAGATGTGGCCAGTGGAAACCATACTGTGTCCTATGTGTCCTTTGATATATCCTCATATATTGAGCATTTCCATACTTTTGGCCACAACAAAGTTCCCATTTTTTACATTCTCTGTCCTTGCTCTGGAATGAACTATTTATCTGAGGAAACCTGGCTATTTCAATGATGAAGGAGATTTTAAAACCAAGATGAGGAATGTCTTATAACCAGGTTGTCATAATTTTTTGGTCCTTTCCATTGGCAGAGCTAGGAAATATATAGATTCTGAAGATCATGGATTTATAATGACACTTCTAATTCTAATCCTATATCAAAATGTTTTTCTTCTCTTTCCCCATTCCATATTGTCCCCATTTTCACATAGAGAACACTGATTCCTCAAATTTTAATTTTTTTATCATTCACTTAAAGCTAAAATACATATTAGGTAGTTTCAAAATCAACACACCAATATCATTACAAAAAATAAACTGCTATTAAAATTAAAGATTTCTTTGCATTTTTAAAATATATTCCCCACTGATGGTATATAATCACTGTGTTCAAAAATTGTCTGACTCATTTTTCATTTCTTTCTTCTATATGGTTATGTCTTCAGTTTAAAATATATTTAGGTTTGTTTCTGTTCATATTTGAGTACAAATGGTTTTTCCATCCTTATTGCTGTTTTTGGAGGGGAGAGTGTCAAACATTAACTTGATTCAAAAATTACATTCTGCAACATTAATGAAAGTTATATTCCCTCTCTATCTTTTCCACCCTGATCCTACCTACTCCCTGCTTGTGGTTAATTTGAGTCATTTTGGTTTATTTTCCTCTGTGTTTCTTTTTGCAAAATAAGTTTCCTTGTATGCATGGATAGATATAGACACACACAGACACACATCTATATGTGTACATTATACATATATGTAAAACACTCATATATATATATATGTTTATGTACAGTTTTTATATATATGCACACATAAAAATAATTTTTATCTCCTCCTTACATAAAAGATAGCATACCTTATATACTATTTTGCAACTTGCTTTTCTGCTTAATGTTGTTATCTTGGAAATCACACCAAATCAATCATAGAGATCTTCATTCTTTTTTGGCAACTGTGTAGTAATGGTTCCCTATAGTATGGATATGTGAATATACTCTATTTAATACACCATGATTGGCATTGACTTTGTTTTCAATATTCTTCTGTTATACATAATTCCACAATAAATAAAATATGCATATTTTTCATACTATTAAAATGAACCCTCAGGGTAAATTCTTAGAAATAGGATTGCTGGGTAAATTATGCATTCATGTGTGATTAGGTTAGAGAATTGAGCACCTTTTTATATGTTTAAGGGACATTTTTATATATATTTAATAAACTGTCAGTTATAGTGTTGCTCATTTAAAAAACTGTATTTCTGATTTTTTTCCTTAAGTGATATAATCTCTTTTTATGCTAAAATGGTTGTCTTGTTACCATTGTTATATTTACATTTAATATACATTTATAATATACATTTCCCCAATTTTCATTCATTTTTTTATATTATTTACAGTATTTTTCACCTTGAAAAAGTATTTTGATGTAGTTGAATTTATTTTGTATTTTTTAAGGAATTTTATTTTTTGAATCACAGTTGAAAAAGTATTTTTCTCATCTTTAGATTATAAAAGAATTAATCTATGTTTCTTTAGTACTTATATTTTATTTTGCTTTTTGTTATTTTTTAGAGCTCTAATCCATTTGGAGTTACCTTTTGTGTGTTGTGCAAGATATTGGTTCAATTTTTCCTCTTTCCAAATTTCTATCAGATTGCCTACCATACGTTATTAAAAAGTCAATTTTTCCTCAAAGATTTGAGATGTTTTTATATCCTAGATTTCTATATGTACTTCAGTGTATTTCTGAACTTCCTCTTTTGTTTTACTGATTCATCTATCTATTCATGTGCCAGTAGCAAAAGAGAAATAGTTTTCATCACTAAGTGACTATTAAAATTCCAAGTACATTTATTTGTGTCAATCACTTAAATATCAGGAAAGAGACCATTGGAAACCCTAGAAAATGACATTTATAGAAATAATTTTTCAATCCAAATCAATTAGCCTCAGTCTTTTTCAATTACTACCTCTGTGCTATCTATGTTGAAGGTAGAAATAACTTTACTCTCTGATAGTATTTGCTTTGATTTGTTCTTTGATAAAACTTGAACAAGAAATGAAATATTTAAAGAATCTGTAAAAAAATTATGTCAAATAGTGTTTCAAGGGTGAAAGAAATAGGATTTCACTCAAAATACATTTTTACATACATTTTTATTAATATTAATATTAAGTGCTAATTTATATAATTTATGCACTTACTATTTCCTCAGACACAAACATTCTGTTGAGATAGCTTGTTGTTTAAAAACTTAAAAGTTTACATTAATTTGTTTGCTCTTACTAATTTTAAGAGAGCAGAAAGCCTGATAGACTATAATATTTCTTATTATTATCTTCAGATTTCTATGTAGTTGTATTTAAAATAGCCTTGCTATGATAAAATGGCAGTGCTATGATCTTTAAAAATAATACTGAAAACGATTTTTTGTTTCTATTGTATTTTTTATTGATATATCATAGTTGTACATATTTTGGGGGTACATATGATGTTTTGATACCTGCATACAAAATGTATAGTGATCAAATCAGAGGATTTGGGATATCCATCACCCTAAATATTTATCTTTTCTTTGTATTGGGAACATCACAATTCTTCTATTTTAGCTATTTTGAAATATACAATAAATCATTATTAACTTTAATTTCCCTGCTGTATTATTAATATCTAAAACTAGAACTTGCTCATTCTATCTAACTGTATTTCTGTACCCATTATCAACTTTTATTCATCCCCTGTTTAGTTCAGTACAATATTCTGCAATGAGGATGTTGACCACTCTGTGCCCTGGGATGCTGACTGTCATAGTTCATCCTGATAGTCTTTACAAAAATGTCTGTAAGATTCCTTTCAATACATAATATTATGAACACAACAAAAAAAGTAACTATCAATAATTAAATTTATACTTTGAAATGAGAATTATATACATTCTACTAGGCTATTAATGTAGAACAGTGGTCAGAAAACTATGGCCTATATGCCAAATCCATCCATCTGCTTATTTTTGTAAATAAAGTTTTGTTGGAACACAAACCATTTGCCATTTGTTTATCTACTACCTACTTTTGTACTACAATGACAGGGTTGAGTAAGTATGACAGAAACCATATGGCCCTCAAAGTCTAAAGTATTTAGTATCAGGCTCTTTACAGAAAATACTTGCTGATCCCTGACTCAGAAGATACCCCATAGAGAAGATTGTAAATATTATAAAGTGATATTTTATCAGTTATCTATGACATGGAACTATCCTTAAAAGCTAGTGGCTTAAAGTAACACTTTAGTTTTTCTGATTCTGTGCTTTGGTTGGGCATTGTTTGCTGCTTTCACCTGAGCCCACTAATGGAGTTACATTCTGTTGGATAATAGCCTCAGTAAGAAAGTCCAAGGTGGCATCACATATGCTAACACTTGGTCCTGACTTTCATTCAAGGGGCCTCAGTTCTACTCTGAGTAGCTAATCATCAATATCAAAGTCTGGCTTCCTTGCAGACCTGGCTCAGCGTTCAAGGGAATGAAGGCAGAAACTGCATGAAAGGCTGCAATGAGTATCTGTGAACTCCATCAGCGTGAAGCCAAGCAGGGTTTGTCATTACTTTACTGGCAGTACTTGGCACAACGCTTTGTATATGGCTTTGTAGAAGTCATAGAGGCATCAATACAATGATGGATCATAAAGCAGAGTTTAAAGAGGGCAAGCCTAACCATGACAACTGAGACCCTTGATGACAAATCTCTGGACATGCTATTCCCTGATTTGTCTAAGCTGCCTGGACAAAGCCTCTGACAAAAACTGCTCATTTACTTGTTCCATCTCCTTTGTTAGATTTTGATCAGATAAACTTTAGGGACCATAATAGTTGTTTAGGCCAAATGTAGTGAAAGGTGAAAATATAAGCCTTCTGTGTGCATGATAGACACATGCAATGTTAATAAGACACTTTGTAGTCTGTAAATTCATGAAGGAATTTCCAACACCTGGGTTGTGATTTACTCTGTGGAATTCAGCCATCTGGTAAAATAACTTTAACACACCAGGCCCTCGACCTTCACAAGGCTGGAGTGTTTCCTTTCAGGTCAGTGATTTATGAGTGCCCATAATGTTTACTTGAAAGGGCCCATCAGGTTAAATTGTGCACTAAAGTAACAGTCATCGTTGTTTCACTTCAGTCAATTTGTTTGGGTCACACAGCCTAAATATTTTAAAAGTCAAGTACATTGTATATATGGCAGCATTTTCTCCCTAACTGGGTCAGCCTCAAATAGATAAAAGATAAATGAATGTAGAAAAACTAGAAAGCATGTCTGGAGAAACAAACTATATACATGCACCAGAGAGCGTTTTATTTTTGAAAACATCTAAATTAAGACAAATGACGTTACCCTTTCTGTCTAAAACTTTCAAATTTATTATTATTTTTTATTTTTAGAGTCAGTATTTGACATAGGTGAAATTTTTAATATCTGCCTTTATAAACATTCGTTTTTGAAAATGAAGTTTGCAGTTAATTTTATTGGAGATTGGCAATATTCAGAATTCTATTTTCCAGAATGCATTTTAATGTTCTCCTCCTTTAAATGGCTCTCTTCTGTGCTTTCCAAATAACAACTTGACACATGATAGATTTTAACATAGAACTACTCTTTGCAAAGGACTCATACCAACCATGGATAACCAAGATTTAATAGAAACTCTTCCATCTAAGAGATGGAAGTCTTTTGACTTTCTATGTCAAAATTTAGAATCTTGCATTAAATATTGTATGGAGGTTAAAAAAAGTATTATATAAACATTTTTCAAGCTAGATATCATTATTTTTGCTTAAAAAAAGAACCTATTAAGTACTAAACATTCATTGAACAGGACCCTTTAATTGCTTTATATCATACTCACAATAGCACTTGAGGTAGGTCTTAGTATTTCCTTTATACAGACTGAGAAGGAAGTGAAGCCAAGGACTTTCCCAAGTTAAGTGATAGAGTTAGAATTAAAATTCGGACCTGCCCTGTTCCAAAGCCCACACTGTGTGCGATCCACTAGATTGTTTCTCTGTTATCATGTGTACAGCAATGTTACGTGTTATGCTAAATCAAGAACTGATCTGACAGCCAGTTAGATATTTACACATCTTTCCAAATATTATAGAATTATTAAATGGTTAGCCAGAGAACTGTTGAGGCATTTGTGGCACCAATAGAGTAAGTAAACTTTAATCTTATTTTTGGGCAGATAAGGCCTTTTATCTTTCCCATTTCATTGTGTATCCTTTGGTCTAGAATAGTTCCATGGCCAGTTTTATATTATTATTTTAAAGTATGATGCCACTAAAAGCAAAATGAGCCTTAGATATAGATAAGCTTAAATCCCAGCACTTGCATTTACCAGCATGTGGAATTACTTAGGCCACTCCAACTCTCTGAAGCTTGAGTTTTTCATTTGGAAAAGAAAGATAATACTTGCACCTAACTCAACTCATTGAGTTTTGGCGAGAATTAAGGAAACACTATATATGGAATTTGTTTTCACTAAACATAAATAATTATGGTCCTTTTATTGCTTTATTCCAGACATCTTAGCCATCTACTTTAGGATTTCTATTCTTTCTTACGTAGTACTACTTATTGTTTCCCTTGAGTCTTAAATGCAGGGATCAAAACTGGACAGGTTCACCTGAGAGAAAATTAAGAGTACTGGAGTGATATAAATGGTTGGATATGAAATAAGATTTTATTGCATTATCAAGATATTTGTATTTATATATTGCAATAGCTATTGTTAACTTAGCTAGTACAAGCAGAGTAGCTAATATACTTTCTTGACAAAGCCAAACACATGAAAGGGTACTTTGCAACTCTTAAATACCTATCTGACTTGAAGTAGGATTTGACGTGGACCCTTAAGAACACAAAGGTGTGAGGAAATAGCTACACACAAACCTGAAAACGTTCATTGAAACCTGATTGTGGGAGCCCTGAAGACCAGGCCAAAGACTTGACATTTTTCCTGGGGAAGCTGGAAAGCCATTTATCAAAGAGATAATCTGGTAACAGTGAGAATTTTGTCTTGAAGGCAGGGATTTATTGAATGACAGAAAGCAATTAGGAGGATTTTAGAGAAGGCACAGATGTGCATTGATGAGGGTGTGAACTCTTAGGCTAAGGTGTAAGCCTATTGATGAATTTATTCAGCAAGAATTTACAGAATGGTTTGTATGTGCCCAGCACTATTTGGGATACATCAGGGAACATGAGAGAAGGGAGAGAGAAAAGTGTAACAGACAATTGGATATCAAAAGGATTAAAATGTCTGAGGCGTTTCAGGTCTGAGTAACTGGGGAAAAAATCAAAACTTCTTAAAAAGAAAAGAAAATTAGAAAGAACAGATTCTGAGGGAAAGGTATAGTGTTAGTCATGTTTAGACGGTGAACATGGTTTTGGATTGGAATTGTTCATTCCGCATGTGGAGATTTGGGAATAGAAATTGGACAAGACATTTTGACTCAAATTTTAATTTTTGAAGTTTGTTAGATTGACGATTGAAATAGTAGCAACAGAAGTAACTATATAAAAATGAAAGGAAAAAATCAGACATGAAACCATGGATAATACTCTCATTTGAAGGGATGGAGGAATCAGGGGAGTCTACATGAATTCTAGCAATATCAGACATGAAGGGCAGAAAGAGTTTGCAAGACAGAGCAGAAGAGAAGCCATTCAAATGTTGCAGCATGCTACTTACTAGCTATGTAACTTACATCTCTGAACTTGTTTATGCGTCTCTGAGGGGGACAGTAAAGCACATGTAAAAAGGATTTTATGAGAAATAAAATAAGTAATGAAAGAGGTAGCTTGGTGATTGGGTAAGAGTGCTGGTTCTGAAGCCCAAAGGCCTGTCTCTGCCCCTCAGTGACTCTCTGAACTTTCAGCAGGTGACATCCTTGTCACCTGACTTCTTTCTTATGTGATGAGGGAGGGAGGATGATAAAAATAATATCTACCCTGCATATTTGTTCTGAGGATTACGTGAAATAATGCATGTAAAATAGCTGACACCTTGCCTGCGACACAGGAAAATACAAATAGATTAATTAGCTGTTATTAGCTATGTAGTTAGTGATTGCTATGTACAGTGCTTAACACACTACTGGGAATATGCTAGCCCTCAATATGTAGTTGTTACTTATTTTCATTTATAATAAAGGAAGAAAAATTAAGTGATTTATGAGCGGAAAAAGATTATTTTTGACATCATTCTTTTCAAAGTTTTATAATAAAAGGGAAAAATAATTATATACAGAAACCAGATAAAATTGAGATTTTGACAGTTTGAGAGAGAGCAAATTTATAAAAGAGGCTGGTTGCATGGATATGGAAATATTGAGCATTAAAGACAGGAAAACAACTGAATAACTTTTTTATACAATATTTTTTCATTTATTTCCTTTGCATATTAAAAAAATGATCATTTGGACAGTATGTTAATAAGATAAGGTTTTTAAAAAGTAATACCATTACATTGTTTTCCTGTGTCTTTAGTGTTCAATATTATTTGTTGCTAAGGACAATAATAATAATTATTATTATTTTGGAATTCTGACTAGATGCTTTACATGCATACTTTTCAATGATTCCACCTACAAATCTTTTAACTATTTTTATAATTATTTAAAAATATATACTCACAATTGTCATATAGATATAAAATATACATATATCATATTCTATTTTATTTATTAATTAAGGAGTTACAATAGATTCAAAGGAAAATTCACACTACCGCACATATTTAGTCAAATAGATGCAAAACCAATAATCAATTGCATATCATCACATACAATTCAGTTTCTATCATCAAGAATTGCTTATGTTGTTATCAATTTTCTACAAGTTACAGAGTTGTAAAGTAGCTCAAAGACAATGAAAGGTGAAGTCCTCTAAAAATCACATACCCTGGAAGTATATGCTAGACATGACATGTTTTCCGTTGAAGATACCATGTAATCTTTTGGTCCATTTAAAATTATTTTACAGTCCTACAGTTCACATTTTACAGACTAATAGACTAGAGAGGTACTAGCTTAACTTGGATCCAAGGGTGATAGAGTTTGAAAGGTGACTAAGAACTATCTGATTCAGGAACTACAGGGAAGTATTTCTACAGGGAAGTAATTGTCACCTGGGAAAGATTTTTTTTTCTTGCCCTAGGGCATATTTGGCAAAGTAGGAGGCATTTTTGGTAGTCACAACTTGAGTGCTTTCTGCCATCTAGGGAGTAGAAGCTGGGGATGCCTCTGAACAGCAGATGGTGCCTCTCACAACACAGATTTATCCGGCTTGAAATGTCAGTCACGCTGAGGTGAAGAAAAGGTTGTTTTGGGTATGGACTTCTTTAATCAACTCCATGCTAGAAACCACAATTCTTTTGCATTTCTATTTATCATTAATAATATTTCTATCAAGTGGAATAACATCTTGGAAGTAAAAGATATTACCCAACATTAAAGCTGTAAAAGCTCTTGAGGGCTCTTTTCCCTCCGTGGCTTCACATCATTTGAAGACACATTTTTTTAGTGATAGTCATTTCATCGTGTGTGCAGGCTCGGTCGAGAATCTGTGATGCTGGAGGAGTTCTTTGTAGCAGCGCAGGAGAAAATCACAAAAGCACAGAAGCCAAAGGGTACACTGTGCTGTTTTCACAAATTTAGCTTTGAATTAAAAAATATATATGTGAAGCACAGCAGGTGAGCCTGCTTACCGTGTGTTCTAGCAACAACTTCTCCAATACTCTTCATGCCAGAAGAGGTTGGTAAAATTGCATACAGAGATGTCATAAAGAAAATAAGTGGACTTGACATTTAGGCCTCTCTGAAGGCCTAAAATTGGTTTTAAAAACATGTCATACTAGGACTGTAACTTTTAGTGGAGTACGTTGTGATAGTTTTGCTTCATTGTTTTCTTGTTTGTTCTGGAGAGCCAACTTCTGATATAACTTTATGTTACTATTCTATAAATAACATTGCCCAGGTACATAAAGAACAGCTTCACTTCTTTTATCTTCTATCTTGCTCTTCATGAAGATGTTTATGTCCCATGTAAATTTAAACTCAATTAACACCCTGAAGGTTTTACTCTCCCTGAGAAAATGACAGTCACACACAAATTTCAACCATGTTTCCTATTGCCACAACTTGTTTACCTTACCTACTTCTTTCACTTTATAAATACCCTCCTTCAGACATATTTGTGTCTCTTATCTTGGCCTTCCTGCCCATGCCAGCTGTTTCCTAATAGTCACCTGTGTGACTCTGTCACTCGCGGCTACCCTGATTTTCAGGAGTCACCAGTTTCTTAACTTACTCTACAACCTGTAACTTCTGGAGTGCCCATACAAGAAGATGATTCATCTATGATTGATCTAACATTGCCTCTGGCGGAGACAAAAGAACGAGGCTTGACATTTTATTAATACAAGGGAAAGAGTAGATTTGTTTCTGAAAAACTCAGAGCTTAAAAAATTGAACAATATCCTAGTATATGAAGGGAATTAAGAATATTGCATCAAATAGATTTTGTATCTGTTTGGACCCTAACATTTTGTATGAAGCGATTATTCTTTTTATCTATTGATCTTTTACAAATTATCCCCAAATTAATGCTATTTTATTGGATCGTATGATTTTATAGTTCAGACATTCAAATAGGATTCAGTTAAGCTAACTTCTGCTACGTATAGCATTGACTAAGTTCCTTTTGTAGAATTCGGCTGGTGAATAGCCTGGTCATAAGAGTTCAAAATACATTCCCTCATAAATCTAAAACCTTGCAAAGGGTGCCTGGAAGATGAGATTAAGATGAAACTGGTCACCTGTGTGTCTATACATGCTTCTCCAACAATGGAATCTCAAAGTATTAGCTTTGTGTATCCTGACTCAGGGCTTCCAGAGAGAGTGTCCCAAAAGACAAGAGGTAGGAGCTGAATAAAATATGGACTTTACTTATTAATAATGTATCAACATTGGTTCATTAATTGTAGGAAATATATTGTAGTAATGTAAAATATGAATAATAGGGCAAGCCGTATGTGGGATATAAAAAGACTCTCTGTAGTCCTTTCACAGTTTTCTGTCAATCTAAAACTGTTTTAAAATAACAAGTTTATTTTTTAAAAAAGATTTCATTTCAATTTTTAGCATAAATTCAAGATAGCCAATATTCTGCCACCTACTAATCATCTTTAGCATTGAAATATCCTATTAATCTGTCCGGGCACAGAACAACTTCATCTTTGTTGTTGTAATTCCTTTAAGCCTGTGATTAGCAGAATGGCCTCCCCCAAAATGTCCACATCTTAATTCTTACAATCTATGAATCTATTATGTTGAATGGAATAGGGACTTTTAAAATGACATTAAGGTTGTATTTTTTAAAATAGGGAATTAGTATGGATTGTCCAGGTGAGTCCAATCTAATTACATACATGAGCCCTTAAAAGCAAAGACTGTTTTTCAGCTGGAATCAGAGTGATGGGGCAGAAGGAGAAGTTGAGGATATTTCAAGTGTGAAAGGGACTCGCTAACATAGCTAGAAGTGCTACACGAAAAGCATTAGAAAGAAAAAGAGCAGCCTTCAGGGATAGAATTTCACGCTCAGTGGCTCCCAGCTAATAGATAGCAAGAAAACAGGGACCTCAGCTCTGTGACCTTGAGGAACTGAATTCAGCCGACATCCTGAATGACCTTAGGAGTTAATTTTTCTTCAGACACCCCAGCAAGACATACAGTCTTGTCAACACCTTGAGTTCAGCCTTGTGAGACCAGGCAAGGCTACCTGGACTTCTGACCTACAAAATAGTGAGATAATATATGAGAGTTGTTTTAGGCCACTAAATTTGTGGTTATTTATTATGACAGAAATAAAAAACTAAAAAGAAAAAAAAAGCCCCTCATAATCCCTTAAAAATAAATATAGCTTCTGAATTACTCTTACACACACACACACACACACACACACACAAAACAATGACAAAGTAAAAACTTAGCCAGAGGTAGCGAAGACAGTGATCTTTTTTCTGTGTTTCTTCTGTCATTCAGAATTACATGGCACATTGATCGTTTTACTACAGGACATGACTATCATCATCTGCTGTGGTTATACAATACAATTATTGTTTCTCTGTATTGGGGTCACTAATAAAATTTGCAGAGAAATTTAAATTTCTCGATCTGTAATTGTTCAAATTTCTAGTTTGAACATAGTCTTTATTAATTATATTTCTAAAGAGATTCTCTTTTCCCATATTCAACACATTCTCAAATTCTAGCTACTCACTGTACATGGGAGCAGTTTATTTGTGTAGCACTGCGGCTTCCTGCTCTTGGTCTCTCTGATTTGAAATACCCTATAATTATGCCCATATATGTTTGCTATATGCAGAAATCAGGAATAAAATTATATTACATTCTTTGTTAAGAACAATAGCTTCCAAAATAGGTTTTATGAACTGGATTATGACCCCTCCAAAATTCATATGTTAAAACTCTAAACCCAATTTAACAGTGTTTAGAGATAAAAACGTTAAGGAGGTAATTAAGGTTAACTGAGATCATATGGGTGAGACCCTAATCCGATTGTAATGGTGTGCTCATAACAAGAGGAAGAGACACCAGAGATCTTTCTCTGTCTGGACAGAAGAAAGACTATGTGAAGGCACAGCTATAAAGCCACCAACCATATGCAAGCTAGGAAGAGAAGCCTCACCAGAAACTGACCTTTCTGGTGTCTTGATCTTGGACTTCTAGCCTCCAGAACTGTACTACACTTGATCTTAGCCAAAAGGCCAAGAAGCGATTAGCCTCCAGAACTATTACAAAAAAAAAAAAAAATGTCTGTTGTATAAGCTACCCAGCCTATGGTATTTTGTTTTGGTGGGCCAAACAGACTAACATATACATGGATGGAAAATGTACAGTTTATGTATTTATTCAGGTATTAAGACAATTTTAAATACTATGTCCATGGATTCTTCTAGATTCTGGGGATAGAATAGAAAAATAAAACAGAAAAAAATTCCTGTAATCATGAAGATTATGTTCTAAATGCAGAGAGAGAAAATAATCAAGACAAATATATAGGAACTGGGATGATGATAAATGCCAAAAATGACAATAGATAAAGGAGAGGGGAGATTAGGGAGTATGAGAGGGTGGAATACATTAGGTACAGAAGCAGGGGAAATCCTCATTGAAAACTGGCTTTTGAATAAGACTCTTTTAAGGATAGTGAGTCCTGCGAATAATCGGGCGAAAAGCACTCCAGAAAGAAGAAACAGCAAGTGCAAAAGCTCCAATAGGAAAGTGTCTCTTAAATGTGGACAGAACCACAGGCGGCCAGTGTGGCAGCAATCAAGGAGTTAAAGGAGATGAAGTCTGAGCGGGAGCTGGAGGGAACTTTATAATTCCCTCTAAGGAATTTGTCTTTTACTTTGGGTTGGAATGCCATTAAAGTAGAAGGGTGATATGATCTGAATTCTAATTAAAAATGGCGACTCTAGATGTTCTGTTAGAATAGATTGTGGATTGGATGGATACAAAGGCAGTAAGATAGTTCAACCAGCTATGACAATAGTCCAGGTAAAAGATGATGGTGGCTTAGATATATTAATATATGGTTTGTAGCAAAGCATTATAAGTGGCAAGAAATGGTAAAAATCTGGGATATATTTGAATGAATATGGATTTTGAACATATTTAAATGGTAAAGTCAACAGAATTTGAAGACATTAGATGTGGAATATGAGAAAAAGAAATGTATCAAGAATTACTCCAAGGGCTTTTTTTTTTTTCCTGAACAAAGGGGAGAATAAAATTGCCATTCACTGAGATCATAAAGATTTTTCTCTATTTACAATTTCCTTGTTATGCATATGTTCTAGAAAGGTTATTCCAACTTAATATCATCAATTACACTTCAGTTTTAAGTTAACAATTTATGAAGACGAAGTTGATGCATACTTGACAACAAGTAAGTAAAGGGGATTAATGCATTAAACAGGTACATTATTGATTTTTGGCATTTTTATATGCAGTCAAAACTTGTAAGACTCAGGGAAAACATCTAGTAAAGTTTCCTGTTCAAAATGAATAATTAATTTCAGTATTTCTAAAAGTTGCTTCCCAAAATTATTAACAACTTCCCAAAATTATTAATAAATATACACAGCAGCAGGAGCAGCAGCAGCAATGATAGCAGCAGCGGCAACAATACAGGAATGTAATTCAATGATGTGGAACCCCCCTTAAACTGCAAAAGTTCTCAAAGCCTGGATATATTAATACGCTCTGTAAATCTCCAAAAGGGAGGCAGTATATGTGGCATTTCCCAGACATATTTAGTTATAGAACACTGTATTAAAAAAATCTTGGGAAAATTCTTTGGTAATAATTATCCAGTTGATAATAATAAAAAGATAAAATATAAGGAACAAAATGGCACAAAACTAAAAATGGGGATTGCTGTCATGACTTTCTTCCTCTTGATATATAGATGTATTATGGGAAAAGTTTTAAAATGACATGAAATCTGCCCATTTTAACTCCATATTAAATAATTCACCTTTATTACTAAGATAAAGTTAAATAACTTTGGCACTTCCCTGTGAAACATGGAAGTGTGTTTTCTTTAGCCATGGGAACTGTGGTGGAAAATTAGATTTCCTGGAGGAGTCTGTTTTGACAATGAAGAAACAGAACCTGTATCGCTTAGGAATTGCAGTGAGCTGCAAGAAATCAAAAATATCACTCCAGTAGCTTAAACAGAGATTATTTTTCTCACATGGCAAGAAGTCTGAATAGAAGTTGTTAGTATTCATTCAGCTACTCAGTGATAATATTAGGGTCCCAGTCTTTTTTCTTTGACTCCATTTTCAGTAACTCAACAAGGACTATTGTCTTTACTTTCTGATTTTTACTTTCAGTGATGTTTAGCCCACAGTATTTCACTGTCTCAGGTAACAAGAGGGTCATTTAGTCAATTAAGAGATTTTAGAAATACGTAAATCATTTTGCCTAGAAAACAGAATGTGAGAAAATAAAATAACAAAAATGTGCACATATTGTTTGCAGACCAAAGTTAATTCCTCCTTAGTGACTCATTATATTGTCAGAGAGTTTAGAAAAGTGAGATTCGTTTTTCAAAAGTCTTTATTGCCAAATCTTCATGAATTAAGTTAGAAAATATGGGTTCTTTGTGTCTAGAAAGACTTGATTTCAAGTTCTAAATAGTCTACTTATTAACAGTATAGTTTCCTTTGGCTTCTTTTATACCTATGAGACTGTTTCCTTGTGTGTAAATTGGGGATATTAATTACATTTCAAAGGTAATGTGAAGATTAGTTTTTGTATGTTCGGAAACTTCAAAGGAAATAGCCCTACCTATATTTATATACTGTGTTGAATATCTGGATAGATACCACTGTTGATGGGGTTAATTTCCTCTTCATTGATCACAAAACAACATAGGCTGGCTGATTTGTTTTTTTTTTTTTTTTTTTGGTCAAAAATGGCACACCAAGATGTCTTGTCTTACATGTTCTTCCATAGGATTCCAATTCATCACCAAGATATGTAGTCTATATTCCCTTTTTTTTTGAAACTGGGCAGGACTTTTTGACTGCTTCAACAAATAAAATATAGTGAGAGTGATGTTCCATGACTTCCAAGATAAGGTCATAAAAGGTGATATACTGCCTCCCCATGGTACACCCTCTATCTTAGGACAGTCATCCTTGCAACTCAGTTATCAAGTATTGAGGAAGCCCTGATCACATTGAGAAGCCACATGTCTGTGTTCCAGCTAAGACCATAGCCCACAGCAAGAATCAACTGCTAGATATATGAGTGAATAAATATTCAGATAATTTCAGTTCTTAGACTTAGAGACACTCCAGTGGTGGCTGAGTGGCTGTAATGACAACCTATTCTTATTTAGCCATGCTCAAATTGCAGCTTCATAATCACAATTATATTGTTGTTATTTTAAAACACAAAAATTTGTGATGGTTTATCATATAACAATAGACAAAGTAATCATATATAAAATTGATCCTATTAATATCCAGTTCTATTGCAGATAAAGGACATGATCATCAGAGTGGTGATATTATTAATACTCATCAAAGTACTGAATAATGAAGCAAAGCTCTGACTCCAGATTTGTCTTCATGATACATTTTATTAAGTTGAGAGATTGCATTTTTGTTTCAGTTTAATCATAAGTTCTCTGAAGTAAAGAACTGTGTATTTAAATACCATGTTGCATTGTGATTCTCCTTTAGTTTTGGCTCGTATATAGCCACCATTAGTATCTGATATAAAAGAGAGATTGAAATAGATCTTCCTGAAGGAACTGAAACCTTACCATAGATGTCCCAGCTAAATTATGCATCATTTTAAAACATATTAATAATAATAATAACTCATTTGGTAGGAATCTGTTTCTTCTTTCATATTTCCATACTTATGCTATTTTTAAAAATAATATATACAAGTGGTTAAATGAGATCAATGTTTCTTTACATGTAAGAAGATTGTAAACACCACACATTTTCTTTGATTTCTTCTCTTGGGTAAGCATGACAAGATTTTGATACATATTTTAAAGTATAATTTAAGGGTTTAAACTATTCTTTTCTATTTAATCCAAAAATCCCTTGATGGACTCTAACATTTCATGTTCAAAGTATCTCTATAACAAAGTATTTTTATAATATAATGTTAGAGCTGAAAAAAGAAAAGCTATATGAAAATGATCTAATCACCATAAATTGAGAGGAAGAAACCCTTAGAAAAGAAAGGATCTTGTCCCAGTCATTTTGATTACCACTGGCAGTTTATATATCATGGGCTCTGGTGGCATGGGGCATGACAAAATTGTCTCCAATCTTCACTGGAAAGCTGTCATTTTAGAATGATTTCTCTCCTTTGATAAATAGAGAAGGAACTCATAATATTTAACTTATCTGCTGTTGTATAATTAGTAAATGGCAGAATCAGACATATAATCATACTCTATTATTTTATACAACTGAGGATATGAAACAGATGCATCAGTATAAATCCAACTCCACTCAGGAATACAGAACCCAACATATTCTCCTTTTTTGGTTGCAAGCAACATAAAACCTTTTTGAAAAAACCTGTACAGTTACTAAAATATTGCACCTATCTACTAGAAAGTTTAAATACAGCAGGTTCCTATCTTGTGGAGCTGTTTGATACTCAGTCTGAGTTGGAAACAGGTATTACTTCCAGCTCATTATAAAACATATTTTTGCCAAGCTATTTTAATAATATGCAGAGCATCAAGCACGTGTAAACTCATGAACTAAGAGCTACTGTGGCCCTCCAGGAAGGTAATTCACTGAACTAAGTGGGGGCGGACAGGTCCGAAAAATGAAAAAGAAACTCATTTGTCTTCTCATTAACTGAGATGTCATAAGCTGCTTAAGGCTATTCAGAAAGCAAGAATATACTAGAAACAGTCAGAGAAGAGGTCTACTTTATCTCTCTATTCTTGTGTATTCGGTTCCACCGGGCTGGGTAGTGTTTATTACTGAGGCAAACACTATTTGTTACTGATAATTTTTTAAATTGATCACAAAGGGCAAATGTTGAGGCACTTGGAAATCCACTTCAATGTTCTCCAAAATGCCTAAAGCTAAACTCATGATTAAATCTTTTGATTATCTCCGGAGATGCATTTTTTAATATTTCTTTCAACATAACGCAAAAATCAGAGAAAATGCTTTCAGAAAAAAAAATACACAGAAACAAACAAAACAGGTTTATTGATTCTGAGAACTAGTGATGTAATTTTCATAGTTCTTTCTCTTAAACTTTTAATAAATTACTTTGTAATGAAATTATAGAAATAAATGTCATAATATAGACATTTTTGTAGAGAAATTTGTGCTGGTATTTAAATATTAAGTTTAAGTTCTTTTATACAATTTTAAACAACAAACTATGAAATCTTAAACTATGACATTGGTACGGTTTGGGAAATACAGATTATTAATAACCAAGGTACAATCAATACCAGTTATACCCCAAGGGGTCCTCACCCCATTGCTACTGCTACCACCGCCTCCGGGCCCCTCAGGCAGGAGCAAACCCCTGAGGCCATTGGCTCCCCTGCCACTGCCGAGGGTCTGCCCTACTGCTGCTGTGTCTGCTGCTATTATTACTTTTGTGGGACCCCGACACCAACAAACTCCCACAGCTGCTCAACTCTACTGTCACCATGGAGAGGGACCCACCATATCCCTACCCAAGCTTTCAGCAGCAGCCTGGGGACCAGCCCACTCCTCCACATGAGCATCCCCCAGCACCTGCTTGAACTGTGATGACCACAGGGGAATGGGGAGACGTGGGGACGTGGGAGAGAAATAGTGTTACAGGTTCATGGTGCATCCACCCCTCTCCTGCCTGAGCATTCTTCTGGAGAAGGACTCAAGCACACCATTCAGGGGCCTGGGACCTGTGGAGTACCCTCCTCCCAGGGGTCTGAGTTCCAATTGACCAAAATAGCCAACAATACCATAGTGGGTACCTACCAGCACAAACAGAAAGGCAGTGCACTTCTCCCTCTCTGCACTGAGCAGCAGAGATCCCAGCAGAGAAGACCGGGTGTACTACAAAGCTGTCTGTTCTGAGCCAATTTTATGTTTTGTTCTATAGTTGTAAGAGGCTTCAGAAAAGGGGAGGAGAGTGATATTTGTTTTAATTTTTCAATGGAAATATTGAATTAACACTGTGAGAACTATCAAATTTTGGAAGAAATATCCAGTGTTTGGAAGGCAACGTACACTATAGGAACTCCCTTATACAAGAACTATAAGCATTGAAGACCTTGCTTTCCTAGGATCTTATCATTCGGAATCCATACAGAAACATAGCACAGGGCCTGGTCTCTATGCATAAAGTGAATGGAATAAGATCCCTTTTTGCACTAAATGCCAGACACATTCTCTTCCACTGGTGCTTAAATGCATCAAGGAAACATGAAACTCTATGTCTAAAGTTGAAGAGCCAGGCTGATTTTCCTTTGCTATAGTATAGAATTAAGGTTCTTGGTAGTATAAGCAGAGTAAGGATGGCGGTAAGAGGAGCAGTGGACCTCCTAAAATGATGGTGGGGGGCGGAGGAAAGGTGTATTTGTATTTGTGTATTTTTTAGTGAGAGAATCATGGCTCTCATCAGATTTTCAAAGAAAGATGGCTGAACAAATAAAAATAAAAAGATATTAATCACTGATCTAGAGAGAACTTCAGTGGGTTTTAAGAAGAAAACCAATTTTTGGTCCAGCTCTTGTGTCTATAAATCTCTCCAAAATAAATTATTCCATCTTCTTGCCTCATTAAGTAGGTTGAAGTGAAGATGATGGGCTTTTTCATGACGTGATAGAGGTGATAGAGTGCTTTAGGATCGTCATTCTGTAAATGGACTCTTATGCCTGTCAGCTGAGGAAATAGGGGTAGAAGTTTGAGTCACATGTACACTGAGTCCAAGACATGTCCAAGATGTTTTTGAATGATTTTATCACTATGATTTACTTTGTTTCTTTTTTTCTGTCTTCAGTGTTAAATCTTGAGCTCTGTTTAATTGATTTTTTGTGGTTAATTATGTATACAGTATTTAAAATTTACCTAACACATCTTCACTTATGTATTTACTTATGTATTCACCTATGTATTTTAGGCAAAAAGCTTAGCAATTTTAATAAATAGATGAGGAAGAAACAATTTATTAGGCAAAAGAGTATTTATAGATTAATCTCATATTTCTTATTTAGCATACATATATAGTAGGTTCATTTATCTTGACATTTTTATTACGTATATATCAAATTTTTCACATTTTCCTAACATTATACTAGGTTCTGCAAAAGAATATTAAAATCATTATATTTAAATCATGAAAAATAATCCTTGTTATTCAGAATGTAAAAATTAGTATTTACATATTGTGTAAGAGATGCTGTATCATGCTATATAGTATGACGATACATAAGATAATATTTACAAAAATGCATATAATTTAAATCAATACAAAACAGATTAGGATAAATGTCCCAGTAAAATAAAACACACTAAAATGCTACATGTAGTTAAATGAGGGAAACATCCTGTCCCGGTGTGATGACTACCAAAGTCTTCATGAAGAGGGGGCCTTTTAAATGAATGAGAGCACAGGAGCTCATATGCAACCAAAAAAGCAAAATAAAGCAAAGTTAATATCTCAAAAGCTCCTTTATGCACAATTATGATTTGTTTATAATTATGAATACAGTTATATTTGATGGTTGTTATAACTGAGTACAGTTTCAGACCAGTTTTTTTACAAAGACTATCTTTGTAGTTTCTAGAAAAAATACTATGGGTAAATGTTTTAAATGATCATGTGGGCAGTCTTTCTTGTTTGATAGCACCGGAGTACAATCTACAGAAAATAAATGTGAGAATTTTCTCTATTAGATATAATGACAGCAGAAAATCTCTACTTTGCAAGGAAAGGTGCATTTTAAGACTTGAGCATTATACAATTCATCCATGTAACAAAAACACTTGTACTTACTTGATATTTAGAAATAAAAAATTTATATATAATAGAGTTATTTTTATAGGTAAAATATGTATGAATTACATCATATATAATATAGTAATATATAAAGAAAGAAGGAAGGGATGAAGGAAGAAAGGAAAGAAAAAAGGAAATAATTTAGACAATGTATACACAAGATGGTGTTGTATAAAAGGTATATTGTACTGAGTAATCATTTAACTTAATCCTCAATATACAAATTATCAAATAAAGTGTGCCCATAACTTGGAAATGTATAACCAGATTAGTTAAAGAGTCCAGGAGCTAGAAAGGCTATTATTTACTTAAGCCTGTTGATGACAGATCTGTGGAAGAGTCTGACATTTCATTAGGAAGTTTACTGAGCTTAACAATTTGACTTTGGTGTTCTTTTCCCTTCATAATGTGTTATTATAATGAGTATAATGAAGGCAAAATAACTCATTTGAAACAACTTATCATTATGTTTGACAATAAAACTGTGGCTAAGATTCTAATTAACCAATAATGATACCAATAATGTCTAAATTGTTAGACTCAGACAACATCTAGTCCAACCTTTCTTTACAGATGAGAAACCTAAGGTTTCAAGAGGTTAAGCTCTCTTTTCATGAGACCTTGATACATTTCTCCAAACACTTTATTTCAATTTGGCACTAGCTGTAAACCGCAGAAACAACACTTATGGCTTTCTTTAAGTATTCTCCAAATGTAGTTACTTGAGTTGGTGCTTAAACACTTTAAGTTTTGATTCTTAAGGTAAAGCTGTGACTAATGGCACAGAATACACCTTTTTATACAATTTATATTTGATTGTAGGAAACATTTGTCACCAACTGACACACGGCAAATGATTTTATTTTCAATAAAAGCTCTCACAAATTTCTCAGGGCTATGAAGAGATTGTTAATGTATGGCTCATTTGTGGAAACCTGAAGAAATTGGCATATCATATATTTCATCATTATATATTGTTTCAAAATATGTATTAAAACACCTTAAGAAGCAAATTATTTTCCCAATTGCAATTGCAAAACATGTTCCCATAGGAACAAAATACAGAAAGAAAAAAAAAATTGCAAAAATTATATTACCTTTCTCACCATACAAATAAGTACTTAAAATACATTGTCATATCTTATGCAATATGTTTTAAATATATGATTGGACTCCCACCATAAATGATTTGTATCTATTTTGTTCTACTTAATGTATAAATTTTATCTAATCAAATATTTTTGGTAAATTTCCTATAAATAGCTGCTTATTTGTGTCAGATGAGGTTTACTAGGTATTTTTCTATAGTCATTTTTTGGAGGGTGGACATACTTTGAAGATTTCTATTATCAACAAAATATAAAACCAATTATTTAGGGCTTCTTTCTGTGATTAATAACTAAAAATATTTAACCCAATTATATATTAAATATTTAACTATATTTTCTTATAGTTATTTTTATGACAAACTGAATTTCTAAAAAGTAAACACAATATTGACAAAAAGTATTAACAATGCTTTACAATTCTTGAGAAAATTTAAATACTCAAGAAACCCTACCTGTTACTAAAATACGACTGGATTGACAGATCTGCTTACCGAACTCATCAGAGTTTTTGAAACAAATATTTAGGTCAATCAAATGTCCCTGTTAACACAAGTAATAGAAGTTTACCACATTTTTTCCCTCTCCATCCTGTAGAAATAAAATAACCTCTATTCTCTTTATAGCTAAAAGTTGCAATCCTTCTGAAGCCCCAGATGATTAATTTTCTTTAACATTAAACTCTTTGAAAATTTAGAATTTTTCCAGGGTCTCAAGCTCACCATTTTTAGGATCAGTTCTTATTATGATGAACTCAACTTCTGTAGTTCAAGAATAATCAGCTATCTATTGATTCTAGTAGATTCAATATTTAAGCTTATGGGGAAGTCTTTGCCTCAGTTCTTTCATCTATAAGATCATACTCTCCACCTCAAGAGTTTATTGTGAAGAAGGGAAAAGTATGTATGTGGCAAGTACTTAGAAGAGCCCCAGGACGTGGTCAGCATACATTCATGTTAGCTGTCTTTACAATCATTAATATTTTTCTGTTTTCATGTAATGTGAAACTGGAAAAAAATACACCTTGTCATCAGATACTCCTCATTTATGTCTGTTAAAAAAATCGTGAGAAGTACTAGATCATGTAGTAACTTGATCTTTATTAGTAGTTCTAATTTACTTGTAACTAAAGTTTGCTGATCTTCTTCTTCCCCACGCTTCATCTTTTCTATTTTTTTTCAGTATGTTAGATTTATTTATTTATTTATTTATTTATTTTTTATTATTCCAAGGTATTGTGATGTTAAATTTTTAACTGCTATCATGAGACAGGAAAAGTAGGGCTTTGTATATGTAATCACACTTACTGCTCATAGAATTAGTTCCTCAGCACAACATACTTGTTTGTGATATAGCTGGGATATTACCATAATCTCTGTTCTCACTGCTTATACCTGCTGTGTATACAAAGCCCAGTTCAAAGGAAGATCCTGTGACTGGAAACTAACTTTAGTGGAGCAATATGCTGAATTTATTCATTCATCTTCCTTGCTCAAGGCCACTTCCCACAGTTACATCTGAGCACCAAAATCAATTATGCTCTTCCAATGTATTCCTCCCAAAGGATTCCTCATCTGTCAAAATTACTTGGACAAACCCAAACAAAACAAACATGGAATTATCTCTGGTGATGCTTCTTTTTCTCTCCTATGCTGTAATGTGTCCATTGACCAATCCTGTCCATTCCTTTAATACTACCATGCTGGTCCAGCCACCACCCTGTTTTCTGTATTAGTAAAAGAACATCTTAATTGGTCTCCCTGAATTTAGTCTATCCCTCCTTATTATAGGAGCCAGAAAAATTCTATTGAAATGTAAGATATATGTGTCACTTCTCACCTCAAAACCCCACAGTGGCTTCCCATATCATTCAGAGTAAAAGTCAAAATGCTTGAAAAATCTGAGAAGATCCTGTATGATTTACTACTCCATTAGAGCTCTGTGCTTCTATTATGAGAACTGAAATTGCTTTTGTGTTGTAAAAATCAAACTTCCTTTTAAATATGTTTATATTTTGATTTATAATTACATATGTACAAATATATATACATACATTTTATATGTATACATTATATATATAATGTATATATACATTATATATAAATAACATTTATAAATGTTATATATATAAATAACATATATAAATAACATATATAAATATGTTATGTGTATATGGCGTATATATATTTTATAGCTGACTACATAGGTTATTTTTTTATTTCATACATAGGTTATTTTTTAATGATAGTCATTTTTTTGCTCTGAATCCTTGCAATCCAATCAACAAAAATCAGTATTCATTGCACAATGTTTATCTATTTGCCACCAATGTTATTCCCTAGGGAAAATTCTATGTCCGTGCTTTGAAAGAAGGTATTAGAGGAATCTTGGAGATATGAAATTATATATGACCAGAAGTTTAATGTCATGTTAAAGCTCAGACTAAAAGTCAGTATCACGTTTAGAATTGGAACTCATAAGGAGAGATCTCTATTATGTCACATATGTAGTTTATGGTAATGGTATATGGAACAAAAGAATATGGTCAAGTGTATAACCAAATTTTTAAAAGTTTTGAAAATATAAATATGAACATTTGGTAACAATAAGAGATTATTGATTTTACTTCTATGGAAAATCGAATTTTTCCAGTGCCTTCCATTTCAATTGATAATATTGAATGATGAATCTAGTAGTAATCATATGAGGTCATATAATTCACTTACCTTTCTTTGTGGAGACATTTTCTACATTTATTTTTCCTACAATAAGTAAACTTTAATCTGATTTCAACACTCCTCATTCATAAATCTACTTGGTAAATCAAACATAAAAATGATTGAGTTCAATGAAGTAAATCCCAATAATTATTATATAATAGCAATAGCAATAATAAGAAAAAGTAATACTAGCAGAATTAATGGTAATAATTGTAAGTCATAATTAATAGTTATAACAATTGTTATGAAACCATTTAAGGACTGCTCACCATGTGCACATAACACTAAACACTGAAATTCTAAATTATTCAATTTTCACAATAACCTTATACAAGGGATTTTATTATACTCCATTTTAAGATGAAAAATTTGAAGCTCAGAAGTTTAAACAACTTTCCAGAATTACAATAGAGTAAGTACAAGAACCATAATTTAAACACTTACCAGCTGGGCGTGGTAGCTCATGATTGTAATCCTAGCCCTCTGGGAGGCCGTGGTGGAAGGATGGCTTGAGCTCAGGGATTCAAGACTAGCCTGAGCGAGAGCGAGACCCCACCTTTTATGAAAAAAAAAAAGAAAAAAAAGAAACATCTACTTGATTTCCAGGTGTAAGAACTTAACTGCGACACTGTATTCAAGGATTCACTATATTAGATTGCCACGACCTAACCCCTTAAGTGAGGAGTTATTTAAACTGAAAGTAGAATGGGATGCTATAAAAGGGAATTTTTTTTGTGATTTTTTAATTATATATTAATACATAATAATTCAAATGAGCATGGTTTCTGAAACCTAAATTCTACATACACATAACAAAAATTTAAGATTAATGTATTTTACTTTGCTATTTAGATAAAAGGAAAACAAAGCTTCTTATTTAATTTGTAAAATGGTGTTTATAATTTTGCTAAAAAAATACGTCATTGATAATAATGTTTGAACTTTCTCATGCTGTGTTCTCTTTTGCCAAAGTCTCCCTATATTATTCAATCACTACATTGACGATCCAATCAGATTTCCTATATCCTCATGTTTAGGCATAACCACATGTTGAGATGTATGTTAAGCTATACTATAAGGAATATTTAAGTCTCTATGCTTCTCTGCCAAGCACTACATTTCTCCAGACATCCTAGACCAGATTTAATGCCTGCTGAATGCTCTCCTTGTGCCTAGCATTTTTGGCAAATGTTTGCCAAAATTTTATTTCTCAATTTTGTAGCCTGATCTTGATGGAACCAATTTTACTTAGCTTGTCTTCTTGCTTATCTTGACCAACAAAATTTTTCTTATGAATATAATTCTGCTTTATTTCATTTAGACCATTATAAAGAAATACCTTAGACTGGGTCATTTATAAGCAACAGGAACTTATTATTGTTCACAGTTCTGGAGGCTGATAAATACCAGATAAAGTCACCAGCAGATTCCATATCTGGTGAGCAACTCTTCTTCATAGATAGTGACTTCTGTGTCCTCACATCTCAAAAAAGGCAAAAAAAACCCCACAAAAAACCGAAAAACTCCCTTACTCCCTTAGGCCTTCTTTATAAAGTCACTAATCCCATTCTTGAAAACAAAGCTCTCAT
Organism: Avahi laniger; assembly: GCA_963575035.1. Lineage (NCBI taxonomy): Eukaryota > Metazoa > Chordata > Mammalia > Primates > Indriidae > Avahi > Avahi laniger. The sequence goes on from CAUYSK010008710.1 coordinate 26,513, forward strand.
GACCTAATCACCTCCCCAAAAAAGCCCTGCTTCTTAATACTATCACAATGTAGGTTAGGTTTAAACATAAGAATTTTGGAGGGAGATATTCAGACCATAGTAAATTTCTTTCCTAGTTCTTTTATCTGAAAGTTTTTATAACATCTTCTAGTGAATTTTCAACTAAGCAAGTACCTAACTGTGTCCTTCAGAGGCCTTTAATAGTTCAGTAACCCCTAAATAATATTTTCTTGTTTAAGGATATCTATCTTTGCATGGAATTTCCTGATACCTTCCCATGATAGCTTATGTATGAGGTGTTCAATTTGTCAGTGTTGGTAGTATAGGCAATTTTTATAGAAGGTTAAATAAATCTGTTCTATGTTACCAGTAACTATACTTCAAAAATCATATTATCTTCTCCATCTTAAATTCAAACTTAACTTTTAAAACCATATTTCAATAGAACATGATGAAGTTGTTGAGTAGAACACTAAAGTGGTTTCTATAGAACATATATATGTGTGTGTGTGTATATATATATATATATGAATAGCAAGGATAATCTTATAAATATATTTAATCTATATTTTGGTGTGACGGCGGGGATTCATAATGTGGGATGAGAAAGAATTTTCAACTCAAAAATTGGGTAGATTTGAAGCAAAAAGTTTATTTTCTAATAGAGGAAAGGGTACGGCACAAAAAGAATCAGTTCTGAGGATAAGGGGTTTGGTCTTTTATTGGGATATAGAGATCAATGCAGTTGTTTTTGTGAAATGATAATGGGAGATAGCTGTGTTTATTTTTCTTTCTGTTAGGATGCCTTTATCAGACTTCTTGGAATGTAGTTTTCGTGGATGTGAGGGAGTGTCACACTACTTCTGTCTGCTCAGTCCTCTTCAGGGTGTGTAAAACAAACTCTTAGGGGCAACGAATTCAGCCACAGGTGGTTAAGCAAACAAAGGAGCAGTTATATGCTGTGATTTTTCTCTTTCTTTTTTTGTTAGATAGTTTGTTAGCAATGCTGTCCTTTCATTTAGCATGATATTCAGGAAGCTACTTGCAATCCATCTTCTGTTGTGATTCAGAGAGCAATGCCAACATCTCTACCATATTCAATCTTATCACCTGTCATATTGATTTATCTAGGTAAAATTGAGATAACAAATGCATAAACATTTTACTATGGGCTTTTAAAAATTTGCATAACTAATATTAGCCTATCATATAAAAATAAATCTTTCACTATCTTTAATTTTTAGAAAAGATATGCTTTTATTATATTTTTTTCATCATGAACTCAACAATCCATTCAATACCTTATCTGCCATACAAATCCCAGTACCCTGTGCTCTGTGTATGAGAAGTAAGGAGTAACTGATGAATAAGGACTTTGCCTTCCAGGAACTCATAATCTAGTGGAATTATAGTAATTACTAGCTAAATTTCTATTAGCTGTCAAATAAGGTTAACCCCAGATTTATCTTCATTAAAAAATGTACCAGTCATTCTTATTTAGAAAAGGAGGAAATATTTGTTAATTTTCATTTTAGTCATTCCCTTGGTAATTAGGAAACCTTGAAGTTTTTGGTAATATGTATCATAATTTAAGAGTCTTCCCTTCCTTGTGATCCAAACTTTAAAATGTGGAAACGAAATAACGTAATTTGTGATGTGAATTTTAGAGATTATCCCTTAAATCTTGGCTCTTTTCCCTGTTAGTGCCCCGTTTCCCCTCCAAACTAAGTGGAATTTCTTCCTCTCACCTTTTTTGCTAACCTCTAATAACTTAAGTGCTGTGAATTGGAACCTGCGTTTTTTTTTTTTTTTTTTATTTCAGCATATTACGGGGGTACAAATGTTCAGGTTACGTATGTTGCCCTTGCCGCCCCTCCCCCCGGAAGCTGCGTTTTCTGATTCATCCATTTATTTTAACCTTATCCAATCCTCTTTCTCTCCAAGTAAAAGTGTTTATTTAGCTATCAGAATTTAATTTTCTGTGCTCCTCCATTTTCCAGATCATGCAAATGTATGTGGAGCTAATAATAATGTAACATAAATAGCTATTCTTATCATTCATTGGGTCCCTACTGTGTGTGAAGTACTACACTGGGCGTTTTCTTTTTATTATAATATCTTTAATTCTTATGACAGTCCAGAGAAATAAGTATCATGGTCTCTGAAATCACAGAAAAAATATATAAGGAAGCTCGGAGACATTAACTTGTTCAAGTTCACATAAAAAGTTATAGAGAATTTGAACCAAGGTATGTCCGTCTCTAGAGATACACTCTTTTCTGTAAGTCGCAATCTCCTTCTGTCAGGTTCTGTCTTTATTTCTGTGTAGCTCACCTCCCAACACTATCATGATACTATCTCTGTTCTTCTCAACCCTCATTCTGCTCTACCTACCTGGACCCTATTGGCAGTCTTGGGATTGGTACCTTATCTAGTAAAAGATGTGGCCCAGCTGGGATACAAAGCTGCCCTATAATCCACAGCTATGGCCTGTATTTCCGATTCATTCTGCATAGTCTTTCCACTGGAAAGCCTCCACCTGTCAGGACTGCTGGTTCCACTTTGGATTCACTGTCTTCCCTTGCATTGACTTCTGGATTCTTTTGCAATCCTGAGAATTCCTGTCTCTGCTGTGTCCTTTGTCTAATTTCTGTACTTTAAATATCATCTTCCTGTTCACCTCAATAGCCTGGGTGAAAAGCAAACTACTGTGGCAGTAACAGTTTTGCCTTTGCAGTCAAAAGAACCTAAGGTTGGATTTTACCCCTGCAGTGTAGTAGTTGTTAATGAGTTATTTCATTTCACTTCACTCTGAAGAGATTTGTGCTCCACTGTTAATCGAAATCCCACAGTGTCCCAGGAGACCAGGTCGGATGGTTTGTTTCGTTTACATCATTGTTAACAATTTAACTCTTGAGAATATGTTCTTTGTTCATAGTTCAGCCTTTAAATTATAGAGACTTTCTGCTTTATAGCGTCTTTATTTTATATTGATTTTCTTTATAATTATCTGTTCTGATTTGTGTCGCGTCCCGGGTTTCGGCACCACTTGTCGCGCCGCCCTGACCAGCAGGAAGGACGCAACACTCGAAATTCTTCCAACAGCGTTTTAATGGGGCAAACGGCGAAGACCACAAAGCAAAACAAGCACAGGCTTATATACTGGTATTTGATTGATTTCAGGCGTTACTGGTATTTGATTGCTTTCAGGCGTTCCTCTGCTGGCGCATGCGCTCCACTGAT
>CAUYSK010008711.1:0-31041 GCA_963575035.1 Avahi laniger
GGTCCCTGGCTGTGTGCACGAGCCAAGGACTGCAAGTGTGTTGTTTCTTTAATCAAATAATCCAAACAACCGCTTTATGAAGCAGGCATTGTTGTTATTCCCATTTTACAGATGAGGAAACTGAAACCTAGGAAGTTCACATGCCTGAGATCCCTCAGCTAGTAAACGGTAGTAAGATTTGAAACTGTGCATTCTCTGCCTCCTTCCCAGAGACGAGAGTTTGATCAGTCCAGCTTGGGCTAGGTGACTCCTTTGCCCAAGCTGTGACCTGAGTAGGATCAAGCAGTATAAACAGGGACTTGGTGAGCCCATTCCTATGGGTGAGAGCACACAGGACACAGTTCTCAAAGGACGGGGCCATGGGCTCAGGACACCCCCACGAGGGGACTGCTCTGCCTCCCACCTCTAACTATTAATAGCTCAGATGCTGCAGTGTTAGCTCCGGCCCTCCCCAGGGTAGAGGGTTTCTTTTTTTTGAGACACAGTCTCACTCTGTCACCCTGGGTACAGTGCCGTGGCGTCATCATACCTCACTGCAACCTCAAACTCCTGGGCTCAAGCCATCCTCCTGCCTCAACCTCCCGAGTAGCTGAGACTACGGGTGCACACCACCACGCCTGACTAATTTTTCTATTTTTAATAGAGACAGGGTCTCGCTCTTGCTCAGACTGGTCTCAAACTCCTGAGCTCAAGCGATCCTTCCACCTTGGCCTCCCAGAGTGCTAGGATTGCAGCCGTGCCCGGCTGAGGGCTTCATTTTCGATCAGGCTAGGTGACACCATGCTGCCCGCGCAGCAGGATGGAACGCCAGGCTTTGGGACCCTAACTCCCCCACCTCTCAGCTGCTCTTCTCTTTCAGTTCTCAGTCGGGCTGTCCTGGGCATTCTCCCCCTTTCCTGTCGTAACAGAGGAGGGAGCGTGGCCTAAGAGGATGACAGGGTGGGTGTAATTGGCTGGAATGACAGGTCAGGCATTTCTGTGGAAGAAAAGGAGATAGAAAAACGTGTTTGCAGCTTGTGTCTGAGAAGCCTGAATGAGAGCTTGGATCTTGAATAAGGGGTCTTGAAAATGAGCCCTTTGGGCTTCCCCCCTCCCGTTTCCATTTATAATATTTTGGGGATGAGAAGTGATCCCTTTGTGTTTTTGGTGGTGGTGGTTTGGTTTTGTTGGAAGGAGAATCGGTCCAGTCCAGCAGGTGAAGGCTCTCACGTGTTGATGCTGGAACAGAGGGGCCTGTCTGTGTAATGAAAAACATCTAGCACATTCTGACATTCTGGCTCTGTGCCAGACAACCCGGCAACCATATGAGGAAACTGTTGTCATCCCCCTGAACCCCCAAGGATGGGCTTGACTGTTTGCCCAGGAGAATCTGCCTTCCTCTCTCCATGGGGCAGCTTCAGACCCTTCAGTGGTTCCCCGTTGGTCTTAGGAAAACAGCCCAAGTCTGTACCCTGGCCTTGGGCCCTCCAGCCTCCCCTGGAACCTGACTTCCCCACTGCCGTGGCCTCCTGGGCTCCTCTCCGCAGTAGCGGGGTCTTTGTTCTCGCCGTCCCTCTGCCCAGGACACTTTGTCTCCCGAGGCCCCCGAGCGCCTGTCCAGTGAAGGCGGGTCCTTATGTTTTCCCTGCGCTTTTGTGCCCCCTGCACAGTCTCTGGCACGTAGTGGGTGTTAGCTAAACATGGTTCAGTGAGTGATGGTGCCAGCCAGTGAGAGCCTGAGGAGGAGTGACGCCTGGTCCCTGGCCTAAAAGCCCACGTTGGTGACTGCCGCGCGGGGCTTCCCCTCTGGCAGAGGAAAGTACGATCAGAGGAGCTCCACGGTCGTGGTGAATTTCTAGAAGGTCAGTCAAGGAAAGGAAAATGGCATAGACTCCACTGTTTTGCCCCTTTCACAGCTGGGATGGAAGAGGAAGGTGGTGACCCGGCTCAGGGTCACATACTCATTTGTAAGAGAGCTGGACTGTCCCCCATTCCGCAGTTCTCGCTCTTTCCACCTTCCCTCAGCCTCTCCCCGCTGCGGCTGCCTCCCTCCCGCGGTCTCCCAGGTACTGGGAAGTGCCTGTCAGCTTCTGAGACAGGGGCAGGTGGCACCGTGTTCCTGAGGCCTCCTGGGAATGTTCTGCCCGGCAGCTATAGCGCCTGGGGCTGGGAGCGTGACCTGGAGGGCCTCGGGTCTTTCCCCAGCCCAAGTTCATCCTCCTGAGCCGCAGGGGCGGTAGCCTCTGGAACTGCATGGCACGTCCAGGTGGCACTGCCCTGGGCTATTCCTGCTGTCGGAAGTTTGGGCCTCGATACTTAGAACTGTGCATTCTCTCCCCACTCCCCCACTATTCACAGTGCCATGAGACCTGGGGCTGGTTTTTTCAAAGCTATCTGAGAAAAGAGTTCTTTCTCCAGCCTGTATCTTTCCCTTTTGCATTGCTCTTCCAAAATATCCCTGAACCTCTTCCACCCTTCTCAGAATGCACAAGGGGCTCAAACTCTCCTACCATGGGCCCTGTGCTCTGCCCTCAGGCTGTCCCAGCCTGAAGTGTGAAAGTCTGGTCCCTCCTGCCTGGAGCAGACAGGTCCTGAGATCATCCTAAGAGTGGTACATTTGGAGGGGCCCCCGCCCAGCCAGGCTCTGAGAACCCTGCGCTTGCTTTAATCTTCTCCCACCGCCTTCTTGAAATTCATAATAATTTTTGAACACAGGGACCTGCATTTTCCTTTTGCAATAGCCCACACAAATTCCATAGCCAGTCGCAGCCAAGCCAAGGGCTGAGGGCAGCGCCTTCCTAGAGGGCTGTGTGCAAGCCAAGTTCTCAGCAGCTGCTTTTCTGGAAGGAAACCAGCCAGCTCCAAATCACGTGCTCATTACCCCTTTTCTTGCTACCTTTTTCACTGCTGCTCCTTTTTCTGCCATTTCTCCCTGTTTGGCTCTTGGGAATTACAGCAGGGAGAGGCATAGAGAGAAGTCACTCATTTTCTCTGCCTGTCTTCTCTTCTGGCCCCTTCCCAGCCCCAGCCTCCACGTCTTTGACAGGACAACCTCGTTGAGCAGAGCCCCAGGGAGCCTTGTCTCTTTCCTGCTCAGGCCCCGTCTCCTGCCCAGTGGTCTCTGCTTCCTTGCAGCCCCTCATCATGAGAACATGTCTTCAAGTCGTTCCAGCAAGAAACTGAATTCCCTAGGAGGCTGCTGGTTTTCAGAAAATGTTGGTTACTGGTTCCTTTTCGGTTTTGACCACTGTGGTCATTTGTTTTAGTTGGTATTTACTCAGGACTTAGCTCTGAGGACTCCTGTTGTGCTGAGCTTTTGAAACTGGCTCTTCGTCTTGGTGCTAAAACTGTGCCTAGTTCTAGAATAATTCTCCCTTTCTTTGATTGTCCTGAGCTTGTCCATATTCTTTACCCCTTTCTTTTCTAGCCTGGCAACAAGTGGCAGTAAGAGGGGCTCGGGGCCAGATAGGGTAGTTTCCAGGCTGGGGTTTCTGCCACTTACAGGCTGTGTTTTCCTGAGTGTGTTACGTAACCTTTCTGGGTCTTTATTTCCTCCTCCACAGAAGGGGGATAGTGAGAGCACCTTCCTCTTTGGTTGGTGGGAGACCACCGTGCACCGCTACACGTCAAGTGCCTGTGCTGTGTGTGAACGGGTCACTGTGACAGTGGGGCTGGAATTATTGCCTTTGGGACCAGTCTGCCCTCAGCCCCGGAGCCGACACAGGCGCACCCACGAGCATGCACAGGGCCCCTGGGAGAGGCTGCCGTGGGGCTGACCATGCACAGATCTCATCGCAGAGCTTCAGGCCTCAGTTTCCTCTATTCTAGCCACGAGGGTGCTGCCCGCTGGCAGCACTGCCTTGTAGCAGGAGGAGGGCAACCAGGCTTTGCTGATTGGGTGCCTACTGGCCATGGCAGCTTCCACTGACCTTTGTCTCTCTTGGCTGTTCATTTCCAGAGTGTTCACGAGCCCACAGGCCCAAGTGAGGGTTATTTGCAACTGGAGGAGCTGGTGAAGCAAGTGGTTTCTCCTTTCCTCGGCATCAGCGGGGACCGTGGCTGCTCAGGCCCCACGTACACGCTGGGTAAGGGGCGCAGCTCCCGGGTTGCCAGGTGCCTCGGCGATGATGATACCAGCTCTGTTTAACAGAACGCTGATTACGTGCCGCGCCTTTCCCTTCCTCTGTGGGTCACGTGCACATCTGTGCTTTCCGATCACTCACGTTCCTGGCCTCCCGAGGTTGCAGAAACCTCCTCCTCCCTTGCCGATTCCTCCCCAGGGACCAACACTGTGCCTCTGTGGTGGTGCTTGTCTCATCCACGTCTTTGATCTGTGGCTTTGATCTTATTCGTGTGCCTGGGACATTAATTTTTTCTATATTTGTTATCAGAAACTGCTTTGTTACACCCTCAGCGGAAAAACCACTCATGATGCATTTCCCTTTGAAAGCAGCTTGGAATGTGAAGCCAACTTGTTTGTGTGTGGCCGAGTGTTATGAGCGGCTGGTTCCCACTCTGTTTCTGTAGGTGCCACCACACGACAAGGAAAGGGGCTCCTGGATTTGGGGACGAATCCTGTCTGGGCCTGTTTTGGTGGCTGTAAAGTGAGCATCTGTGAACGCCAGGCTCTGTACTGGGTGCCTTGGAGAATCTAGAGCTGAATCAGGTCTCTTCCTTCTCTGGGTGAGACCACAGTGTAGACAGGCTAGGTAGCAATAGCTGTGTAATGTAATGCTGTAAAGCAGCTCTCAGTGAGACCACACAGTCTTGGTAGAATAGTTGCATGGGAAGGCTTGCAATTAAAGATGCAGTCACTGTCTGAAATGTAAGCCTTTAAACTGCAGGAACTTTTTGTTCATTACTCTGTCCCCAGGAATGGCACATAGTAGGCACTCAAAAAATATTTGTTAGATCATGGCAGGCAACTGTACCCCAAGATGAGGGGGCCCTGGCACCCACAGAGAGGTGCAGAGGCAGAAGCAGATACTGAGTTGGGAACCGATTGCCCGCTCTGCTCACATTAGTGGAATTGTAGCTGAACCTCAAAGAAAGGAGCAGCCCCCAGCGAGGTTCCTGCCCCTTCCTGGGCCTCTCTGCTGCTGAAAAAGTCAGGGCCAGCCAGCAGTTTCAGGGCCAGCACAGTGATCCTGGTTGTGTTTCTCTGGAGACACCGGCTTAACCACAGCCGCTGCGCATTGCAGGGTGCCAGCGCCCGCCTCTGCCTGCTGGTTCTTCCCCTCCTTCGCTGGCTCGCTCACTCCAGCCAGGAGCTGGGACGAGCCAGCGTTGCAGTGACGCTGAAGGAAAAAGTCTCCTGCCTCCACCCGTTCCCAGCTGGAGCCCACCTTCCGGCTGGCTCAGCTCACTGAGTCTGGGGAGCCGGGGGGGGGCGAACCAGGGAGATGTCAGGATGTCAGCTTGGTAGCTGGGCCATGGCGGGAATGCTACCATTATTTGAGCCTAATGCCACTGTAGGGGGAGAAAAATAGTTTTTCTTCGACTGTCGTAAGCTCATAGTTGGAACAGTCCCCTCTAATGGATTAAGGAGAGAAAAACGGAAGTTTATTAACGTGTATATTTCATGTATACCTGGGACACACCCGGGGAATGAGCAGTGGTCAAAGAGGAGGCTTTGAATTTCAACTTATATAACATCTTCAGCAAAGAAAAGTACATTTTTAGAGAAGTGACAAGACAAAGGAAAAGGACTTTAAGTCTCTAGGGGCAGCAACTTGTGGGAAGACAAATAAATGGCAGATAAAGGTTAGTTAGTAAAGCTTGTTAACGTGGACTCCTCTGGTACCATCTCCAGACAGTAAGGGCCTCAGGGTGTCTTCAGTGGTTAATCTCTGTCCTCCCTGGCAGAAGGGGGCTGGATACCTTTTGTCTTTGTAAATCTGGCTGCTGCTTTTAAGCAAGTAGAGGGAGGACAGAGAGTTCTCCTGTATCTGCTTCATTATTGCCTCCAGCTCCACAGTCCTTGAGTCCAGGAGGCGTATTTTGGGGTGGTATGTTTGGCCTCCCACACCAGGAGCAAGAGTGGATTTGGAAGTTTGTTCAGCGAGGACTCACTGTCGAGAGGATGCCTTTCATGTTCCAGCTAACATAAGAATAACACACACTTTGGTCCAATTATAAAGACCCGAGGTTTTTATTCTTGCACTGAGGAGAGTCTCTGCCTCTGGAGAGTGGTCTTAGTAGAGGCAGAGGGGAAGGAAGGAACCCTCTTTTTGTTAATTTCTTTACTGTTTCAGCACCTTGTCCCAGGCACCTTGTGAGGTGCTACGGATATATCCTCAAACAAAACCAACTCATCCCTGCCCTCCAACACACAGCCCGATGAGGAAGTCACCAACAAGCCAGTGACTCATCAGCGTGCAAATGTTCTGAGAGGGAGAAGGATAGGGGCCACAAAGCCCCTAGTAGGGGACTTCACCTTGATGAGGAAATCAGGGAAGGCTCCCTGGAGGAAGCGATGTCTGTGATGGGACCTCTGGGGTAGATACGAGGTAGCTGAGTAAACAGGGAGGGAATACTATCTATCCCAGGCCAACAGGAGGACCTTGGGGAGGATTTGGAGGGCAGGAGGGCAGAGCATTTGAGGAACTGAAAGAGCTTCAGAGCTGCAAAGCTGTTTGTGTGCGGCCAAGGAAACCACTGGACACAGGCCATGTCCTAAGTACTGTGCCAGGTGGGCTGGACGTCAGGCCACGGATCACACTGCTGTTCCCATTTTACAGGGGAGGCAAGTGAGGATTCAGGTCACCTGGCTGTTGGAGCCAGGGTTCCAAAGCCCAAGCCACTGGCCCTTTCTCAGCTGGCCCACGGGTTCTCCCTGCACCCCACCTGCCCGTCAGCATTTAGGAGGAGACTTTATTAACGAACAGGTGAGAGGAGTTCCTTAGCCCAAGAGGTATCCTAGGCTAGACATCTTGTCTCAAACCTCTGGATACCAAAGGCACAGTGGTGCCTTCCTTACTGAGGACACCCCTTTCCAGAGAAGGAGAGGACCCTGGGGCCTCAATCAGCCCCTCAGTAAAATGGGATAATAATATTTATCCTGCCTGTGGAGGAGGGGTGTTGACACGACTGGCTGAGGTAAGAACTAAGGACTCGAGGTGGGCGTGAGAAATTCCTTCACCCGTGGGGGGCTGTGCCGTGGCCCCCCTGGAGTGGCCGGGGGAGGCTGGGGCCATCGGTCCTCTCAGGGCCACCACCTGCGCTGCGTGACTGACCAGGCTCTTGGCACTATGTGTTCCTGCTGAAGCCGGTCCTGTCGCACCTCAGTCTCCATCGCCCTGGGGTGGGTGAGCAGAGCCGGAGCAGTTTACTCGTGGGAGCTCCTCCCTGCGCCCGGGCGCCCGCCAGGCCTCGCCTGGATCCGTGAGCTGGCCTCAGAGAAGACGAGTCGTCTGGGGCGTGCTGGAGCGAGGGCGTGCCTCCCCTCCGAAAAGGCCTCTTTTTTACAGGGGTGTGGTGTGGGGGTGAAGAGGAGGGTCGGGGGAGAAGGCGGGTCCTCAGAGGCCGGCCCTCGTCCCACCTTTCCAGTTCCCGGAGTCTGCAGGCTCTGTCCCCGCTGCCGACAGGGCCCCCCTGAGCACACGCTGGGACTCCCCACACAGCGGTCTCCCTCCATTGTGTCTCCAGCGGGAGGGCCCTTCGCCTCCAGGATGCTGTAACTGCTCTGCCTGCGTGACAGCCAGGCATTCGTGGCTTTCAGGTGCCGGCCCGGAGAGTGGTGCCCACAATGGGCTTGGTGTGCAGGGGTCACAATGGCTGCATTATGGTGGCCGCTCCGGTGGGGCCCGGCCAGCGAGCCTGGCAGATCAAAGGCCTGGGAACCGAGTCCCCAACAAAGGGCCTGAAGACAGTCTTGTCCAGCTTTGCTTCTCTCCGGGGGTTTGAAAGGAGCTGCGCTGTTGGCTGGTGCAGGGATGAATGCCAGCGCTCAGCCGGGCTCCTGGAGGATGAGGAAGGAATAAAGGCTCCCGGCCCCACCCCGTATGAAAGGCCAGGAGGGGGGAGAGGAGGTGGCCCGGAGGTGCCGGCTGAGGTGGCAGGACCCCGCCCTCCCTGCTGAAGGGCACCCCTGCAAGGGAAGGACCAGTTTGTGGGTCCCAGGGGTACGTACAGCGTAATGAGTCCCTTAATGAGATTCCCTTCCCTGGGTGACAGGACCCTGCCCTCCCTGGGGCAAAGAAGAGAAAGAAGGGGAGGAAAGCAAGCAAGAGCATGGGTAGTTCTCTGGGTTTCCAGGCCTCCCAAGGGGCCCAGTGGGACTGACCCCAGTGGGGACACAGCTGACGCACTCGTCTGAGGGTTGGCTCTGGAGTCTGGCGGGAGCTTAGCAAGGAAGCGCTGTCTGCCCAGGGGACTCAGCACAGCCACGCTGCCTCTGTGGTCTCGGCTCTGCCCACGCCCAGTCTTGGGAACCAAAATATTCCACCCAGAAAGCAGAAGGAAGAGCGGTAGTCCCCTCCCGTGAGTCATCGCTGGGAGAGAGCTGCGGAGGCAGCCGTGGAAAGAGCCGGAGCCTCAGAAACCATGAGGGCTGGGGCAAGTTGCTTAACTTCTCTGAGCTGCAGAGGGCTAAGCACAGAGGCCCTGTCCTTCTGTTCAGGAACAGCGGGAGGAAAAAGCTGCCCTGTCTTAGGGCAGGGCCAGGCAGAGTTGCCACCTGCTACGTTAGGGACCCAGCTAGAGGCAGCCTTGGCCCCGGGGGATCACTCGGGGGGGAGGTTGTGTATGCCTTCCTCTCTCCCTCCCCTGGATCCCAAACCACATGGCCCTTGCCATGCTGTGTTGCCATGGCCCGATTATTTGTCAGTGTCCCCCATAGCCTGCGAGCTCACTGGGGGCAGGGAGCATGTTGTTACCCTCCGTAGGCCAAGACCTCACACAGACCTGTCCTGGGAGTGAGCGAGTGAATGTAGTCTGCGTTCAGTCTGTAGGTCACTCCCCATCTGAAATGACTTCTCTTCTTCCTCCTATAAATTTCCAGGATGGTCCTGCCTGTACCTCTGCCCTGACAGGTGCCACATTAGCACCGATCTTGTTCTGACAGTTACCTGCGTGCAGGTCACGAGCAGGGGCTCTGCTGTCAGCCTCGGGCTGGAGTCCTGGTTTCATCACTAACTGTGACTGTGAAGTTATTCAACATCTCAGCCTCAGGTTCCTCTGCAAAATGGTCAGAAGGAAAGCATGTCAGTGGAGCACCTCCTTTGGGTACAGTCCCTAGCATGTCACAGACACTCAGGAATGGTTGCTCCTTTGACTGAACCCGTGCACCCAGGCACACGTGCGCTGGGCTCAAGCCCCTTGTGGCAGGCCTCACAGCAGATTTATTTTCCTTTTCCTCTCAGCAGCTAGGGTAGCGTTTTGCATATACAGGTATTAGCTTAAAAAGTGTTGAAGGAGGGGGCAGGTGTCATTGGGGTCCCTTATCCAGGGCTGGCCCCCTTGCTCTGGCTCCGGCTCTCAGCCTGTGAGCCCTGCTCAGTGGCAGCCAAAGTGGCCTCTCCTGTGTGATCACTGTTTGGTGACTCCTCTGAGGACCATCGGAGACACCTTTCCCGGGTTCCTCCCGTGGGGTCAGGGCCCATAGAAATCATCACACGAATTCTCATTTCCTCCAATGATGCTGCAGGTGTCAGCCCTGCAAATCGCGTCCCTGTGACCTCAATTTACCCCGTGTCCTCTCTGGGCCCAGTCTGCTCTGACTCTTTCCTCTTTTTGGACTGCCCACTCCAGCTGTATCTGCCTGGCCCAAGTTTTAGCCATGTTGTAAAATCCACCGTAAATACTGCTTCTTTCCGGAGACTCCTTCCCCAAGCAGAAGTACCCCATATGCCCATAAAACATTATTTGAGTCTTTGCCAACAGTAGAACTGATCTAGCTACTGCCTGCCTCTCTAGCTGTACCCTCTGCGCAGAGATTTGCACATAGAAAATATCCACTGAACAGGTCTAGTTTAGCCTCCTGCTAGGCTGGTTGAAGGGTTCAGGCCTCAACGTGAGTTTCCCAACAGCAGTCTAAAATGCTTGCTTTTAACAGCAGTATGAGAGAAATGAATTGTGTTCCGGTGAGTTTTTTAAAGGACAGTTCTTTAATGGGGTCCTTGCTGCTTTGAACTCTATTTTATAGTTATCGATTTGGAGGATTATAAAAGTAATATAGGATTATTATAAGAATGCTGGCATTATAGAAATGAGAAATTTGGATGGTGCAAGCATCCCTGCTTCAGAAAGAACCTCTGTCAACACTTGGCGTAGATTCTTTCCTTTTGGTTGCTCCTTGGTGTTTTGTCTCCTGTCCCCAAAGAGGAGGGTCAATGACCACCTCTCCAGGCCACTGCCAGCCTCTTGTCCAGCACCTGCTGGGGGGCAGTGTTTGCTACTGCCCAGCTTGAGAGGGCAGGCTGGCTCAAGGAGCGTGGCTTCCAAGGGCAGAAATAGTGCCCGGAGACAGCAGCGTGTCGTGGGCAGAGTTTGGGCACTGCCATCTAGAACCTGAGAGAACTGGGGCTGAGCTGTGTTTTCTCATCTGTGCAGTGGAGATAATGAGACCAGCCCTACCTGTTTTAGGGGGAATTAGGACTGAACAGTGAGCCATGGATGGGAACACACTCCAAACCCTTAATTCAGTAAATTCTAATTTTTACATATTATCATTTGGTTTTGAAAAACTGTTATTATTACCACCAAATAGGTCCCTTGGGGTTCTGAGCCAGTAGACTTGGAGATTTAGTCCTAATGATTAGAATTTCATTCTCTTGTCATTACTTACACACAACAGTCCAACGACAGGAGCTGCCGTGAGCTTTGCAGATGGTAGCTGTAGAGCAGGCCTCACTGCGGTCCCCATCCAGGAGTGTGAGCTCTAGAAGTTACTGTCACGTGTGTCCGGGGCCCTCCAGACCCACGGGAAGAGCAGAGAGTAAACTAAAGCAGCATGGGCCACACGTCCCCCAGGCCAGTCTATGCCAACACAGTTTGCTTTCCCCTTGCAAAGTGGGTCAGCCCCCGCCCTGTCCAAGCGTGGTGGGAATACTGATGCTCTCAGACCCCACTCCACTGCCCCCCGCCCTGCTGACAGAGGGAGCGTGTTTCTCTTGGGGTCTTCAGGGTGTCGAGTTCATGGGCGCTGTGGAAGGCAGGGATAGGTGACATGGTGTGGGTGATTGGAAGGCTGGAGAGAGCTGTGCTCTGGCACAAAGGGAGGTAGAGGAGAAGAGAAGGCCTTGAACAGGGCCCCCCTGTTCCCCAGCCCTCCCCCAGCCCACATTCCACAGCTGTGTTAAGGGCATTGCCACACCTTCAAAATGGCGCTCTCCCAGGCCAGACCCGCTTCAGCGGCCAGACCGTCCCGCACCCCTGCCTGGCCGAGGTCGTCCATCCAGCTCACGACGGGATGCTGGGCCTCGGTGAGAGAGAGCAGAGCTGCCTGGAGAGGAGCGTGGGTGGCGGGGGGACTTCTCTGGGACCTTGTCATGGTAGCGCTCTGTAGGTTTCTGTACTGGCACGGGCCTTGTGAAGGTGGGAGAGCGGATGCCTGGGGATTGGGAGGTGCTGGTAGATATGCTTCCTCCTTTGGGAATCTTCCCGCCAGACTTCGGTGACCCTACTGTTCTGGTTCTTCTCCTGCCTCTCCGACCGCCCAGGGTTTCCTTCCTTCTGTGGCGCTTACGACACATGGCTTCCGGAGGCCAATGCTTGTGTTCCAGGCCCAGGTCAGCCTCTTCTTTGTGACATCAGACAAGTCCTTTAACCTCTCTGTGCCTTAGTTTCCCTTCTGTAAAATGAAAATAGCAGTAATGGCTCCTACGTCATTGGGTTGAGAGGATTTAATTGGTTCATAGACCCAAGATGCTGAGAATAGCTCCCGGCACTCTTAAGTGCTATCCTGCGTGTTAGCACTTAGTACTTTTACTGTCCTTTTAGGGGGCCTCTCTCATGTTATCCACCCCACACAGAGGCATACATGGAACGATTTAGTCCTTGACCCTGTCTTCATTGTCAGAGGGGTCACGTTCACTCTGAGGGCTCCAGCCATCACCACGGTCCTTGGGACTCTGCGATTTTCATATCCCAAAATGTTTTCTTTTTGTCATTATAAGAAAAATGCATGCACGTAGACTCAAATTTGAGAAATATCTCCCCCAAAAAAGAATAAGAGAAATTTAAAAAATCATTGGTAATACCTTTACCCAGCAACAACTACTATTAATATTTTGATGTACAGCCTTCTCAGTTATTATGAATTCAACACCCAGGATAACCCCAGTTTTGCTTAAAAAGAAGAAAAAATGCATATAATACTACTGTTTATATTCTGCTTTTGTCACCAAATATACTGCGAGCATTTTCCAATATTATGGGAAAATAACCAAGTTCCTATCTTTACGTGGAAACTTCTCTCCCCAGCTTCAACATCGCATATTGCAATTCGGCTGTGGAGGCACCTCGGAAGCGACACAGCCAGAGCCGAGCTCTTGGTCGCACGGGCTGCTGCCTTTGGCCCTCTCCCCTTCCCCAAGTCTGTGTCCCACCCGTGGCTCAGTGCCTGTTACCATCTCAATCCCTCCTACTCCCACCGTTCCCGTGGTCTCCTGTTTTGGGGCTCTGTTGTATCAGTCTCTGTTGTTTTGCCCGCATCACGACAACTCTGGTTCTTGTTCCGATCACCTCTCAACTTGACTCTGATGCTAGTGCTAATTTTTTTCACATGGGATCCATATTCGTTATGGAACATAATCCCCGAGCCTTCTCCCTGGCTCTCCTCACTCTGGCCTCTCTGGCTGCAACCCATCCTGCCACACTTCTGCCAAGGGGGCTCCAGAGGCATCGTGCCATCCTGCGCATGACCTGCAGGGTTACCTGCCTTCCCCCGCTCTGCTGTGGCCTGACACATCACAGATGCTTCCATCTGGCGTTCGAGGGCCGTCCCTCCCAGAACACGGCTCATCCTGCCAACTCGGGCACATCTCTGCTGTCTCCTGTGCTGTGTGTTCCAGCCAGGCTGGGACCTGATGGCGCCCTGTCTCAGCAGCGTGCTCAGGCTATTCCCGTTGCTCAGAACGCCGTCTCCCCCCACCCCTCCGGGAGCTCTGCCAGCCTGAAGACCCACTGCCAGTGTACAGCCTCCCTGGCAGCTTTCCTGATTGTCCCCAGACAGGCAAACTTTGTCCAGCCTTTGAACAGCCTGCACTTGGCTTGCCCTTCCCTTGGGGTACCTCGCCTCCTCTAGCTAGGGGAGTGCTTTGCACGGGCATCTGGGAAGAGCAAGGAGTGAGACAGACCTTGTATGAGTCTCAGCTTCTGCCTTTTTAGCTGTGTGACCTTGGATAAGTTATTACCTCTCTGATATTTATTTTTTTCCTCTGTAAAGTGGGAGCCAACACTATATCATGACTTAGGTTCTGTTTTTAGGAAGATACAGAAGGTGCATGTGAAGGTTCAGCAGTTTCTGCGTTGTGGCTATAGCTCGAAAGCAGCAGTTTATCATAACTTGTGTCCAGCCCTCCCAGTGTCTGCCTCCTCGGGGCGGTCCATGGAACCTAGCCTGCCTGTGACGGTGTGAAAGGCCATTTGAATCTGGAAGAATTGACTTGAACAGAGAGCACAGGTTGACCTGGCGGGAGACAAGGGCATTGGTCGTCCTGGTTCAGGGTGATTTGCAGAATGGTCCCACTGCCTTGGCTTTGATAACTGAGGACGCTCCCCAGGCACCTCTTTTGCAGAATTTAAGCTTGTGAATGAGACCTCTTTAACATCATCTGTTGGAACACAGAGGCCACTCTTGCAAGGAGCCAGGGGCTTCTTTGAAGCTGGTCAGCCAACACCCAGGTCTTCAGAGGAGATTGGTTGAAAGGGAATTCAGGGCAAATCCAATGAAGCTCAGGCAGCAGCTGGGAAAGAGAAATGATTCCCTTGACCCTTCTCTATCAAGGAAAGGCTTTTAGTGAACACCTAACAGGGTAGGGTCGGTCAGGGGTGGTGTCTGGCATAAATAGGTAAAGTTGCAAGAGGAACCTTTAGATGTCGCCAAGTTCCTCCCTTGCGTTTCAGCAGGGCTGTGCCTAAAGCTGTTCCTAAAGGTTGAGCCACCACCTCGCTCTTCCCCCAAATTGATTGGGAGCCTCTGACCTCCAGTACCCTCTCCCCAGTGACAGCCTCTGCTGGTTTTTCTCTTGCAGCCAGGCGGCACTCCCGGGTCCGGCCCAAGGTCACTCTACTGAACTATGCCTCGCCGATGAGCACGGCCAGCCGGCCACTGAACGAGATGGCTCTGACGCCACTGACGGAGCAGGAGGGGGAGGCCTACTTGGAGAAGTGCGGCAGCGTGCGGCGGCACACGGTGGCCAACGCCCACTCGGACATCCAGCTTCTGGCCATGGCCACCATGATGCACTCAGGCCTGGGGGAGGAGGCCGGCAGTGAGGACAAGTGCCTGCTCCTGCCGCCCAGCTTCCCCCCGCACCCCCGGCAGTGCTCCAGTGAGCCCAACATCACCGACAGCCCTGACGAACTGGAGGAGGGGGCGGGTGGCAGCCAGGAGGGCTCAGAGCTGAACTGTGCTTCCCTCAGCTGAGTGGAGGTCTCCAGGGCTTCCCAGCTCGTGCTGTGCAACCAGCATGCAGACCGCTCCATCCCAGTGGGCAACCGAGGGGCTCTTCCTTTGGGCAACACTGCCTTATTTCTTTTAGGGTACAGGCCTGGTTGAAATGCCCTAGGGGGAGACCCTTGTGGTAAACCTCTTCATTTTGGTGACTGTGACCCCCATCTTTGCAGCCACATAGACCCAATTGCCTCATGGTCACTTTCTGACTTCCAGCCTTGCCTGCCTGACTCAGATGCTCATCTCTGAGCCTTTTCCCCCCAGATGTTGGACTGCCAAGACCTCCCAATGATACAGCCAAAGCCCTTGGCATGACTGTAGCTGGAGGTTGTTAGGACCACACACAAAACTACCAAGGATGTACTGGTCTTTGGGGTTCCCCTGTGGGTTCCCTGTGATGCAAAGGCTTGTGCGTGAAGAGAGCTAGGAGGGA
Organism: Avahi laniger; assembly: GCA_963575035.1. NCBI lineage: Eukaryota > Metazoa > Chordata > Mammalia > Primates > Indriidae > Avahi > Avahi laniger. The sequence continues at coordinate 15,030 of CAUYSK010008711.1, forward strand.
GGTAACCCCTTTGTCCTTTCCTTTTGTGTAGAGTGAAAGTAGACTGCACTGCTACCACATGGCTCTGGGAATGTGGCTTCCTTATTTGAGTTTCAGAATTACTGGGAAAGAGTTGCCCCGTTGGTAGGGGAGGTCTGTCTGCCTTTACTGCATCCAGGTCCTGTGCTGCCTACACGAAGGGCTTTGACTTTTGGCCCCGGAAGGCGGCAAGGCTGGAGCAGCCCCGTCTTTCACTGAGTGGTGCATTTCCCTCTCAAGTTTTCCCCCAAGCTCAAGGAACTAACCTCCGGAGGAGTAGCTGCTGCCTGAATCTCTCTCTCATTTCAGAAAGGGACCGTTTCTTATTGTGGGTGTGAGAGGCCGGCCGGTATCAACAAACTAGTCTGTACCTGGATTTGACTTGAATTTTTAGCATGTGTATTGTTTCAAAAAAAAAAAAAAGTTCGCAAATATTTGCACGTAGGATCTTTCACTATTCATTTCTAACGAGGTGCGTTTTCAAACTAAAAAACAAGCAAACCCCCTGGGAAAGGAGCCTGGAAATGGTCCAGATAAAGTGACCCACGGCTGGCAGGGCTGTTATGCTACAGAGCTCTGGAAGCAGCTGGATTTGAATCCAGAATGCCCTGTGTTTGTGAGTGTCGTGGTTTCTAGGAAAAGCTGCCTTGGAGTGGGGGGACTTCAGTTTGCCTCATGGGCAGAGGATTGTAGCAAATGGAATGTTTCCATGCTTCAAGGTAGGGGGAGATGTGGGCAGGAACTTGCGGAGGGATGTTTATTCCCTGTGATTAAAGAAGTGCCCAGAAATGCCTGGAATTTCTAACATGTGAGGTCTCAGAGTGCCATTTGGGGACAGCCGACTCTAGCACTGTGCTGGTCCTGGACATTGCTCCCTGAAGGTCTGGGGCTCTTTATAGCCCTTGAATCTCTGCCCATCTCTCTGTATTTGCTGTCAGCCCCACTGGTAACAGCTCCAGGAAAGGGAACGGCTCCCCTGACCGTCCTGTTAGTGTTTATGATATCTCCAAGACGTGAGCCACCTTGGCTTCCAGTATGGCAAGCGGGGCTGGGGAGAAGGTGAGGTTCTGTTTAAGCTGCCATCAGGGGAAGAGACCTTCTAAACTCATCTAAGTCTTGATGGCATTTCCCTTCTGGGTGAAGACCTGAATTATGACCAGAGTTGTGCTCTTGATGGCTTATAATTTAGAAATTTTATTTCAAAAGTTTCATTTTCATCCTCCTAAGAGAGTAATAGAAATGTCCAAAGGAGATCTTCTGAGAATTAAAAAAAAAAAATCTCTAAATATGTGTTGGATAAAGTCCTTAAATTGACTAACATGCATTAGCAAATGGGACATCAGTCGGTAGCAACATGTTGATTTATTTAACTGATGGCTACTGTCCTTATTAGCACTTAGCACTTGAAACTAATATTTATCGATCCAGGCAAAGTAATTAATTGTGCTTGGGTTTGCTTTTTTAGTTTACAAGGTTAGCCATATATATATATATATTTTTTAAATGCTTTTTCCATGTCTTTAATGTCCCTGATGAGGAGAGCAGTCATCAGTTAAATATATAAGCCCTCGCGCTGAGAATGGGAGTGTCAGTACAGACCCAGTGTACTTAGTTGCTGATGACTGTTAGCCAGTTTACACCTTTACCATTGATGTACACACTTGATGTTTGTGCAGTAAACAGACTACTTATAAAAATGTTGATGTTTATGGGCATTTTAGCCATCAGAGCTATTGCAGGAATAATAACTGTAGTGTTTCTAACCACTTTTTCTCCCCTTTATGAGATTCATTTTTGTTATTGATGCTAGAATTTTCCTGAAGCCGAGGTTTAATGACGGGAAGCAATCACTCTCAACTCCAAGTGAGCTCACAAACCAAAAACCTGTCGTGTTGTCTGTTTCCAGAACGGAGTCAATAAACATCATTTTGTATGTGTTACCCTGTTCTCGTGCTGGGTGCTTCCAGGGTGTCTTGACCGAATTTGCAAGTGTAGCAGGCAAATTAGATCTTGATGCATCCTGTCCTCAAACCCTCTGCACCTGCGTCGTCTTCTGCCTCCTCATCGCTTTCCCTGTTGCCTCCACTCCAGAGGCAGGCAGCAGCCCCAGGTGACCTCCCCTGGCTTTTGTTCGCCATCCTGCACTAAACCGGCAAGTCATTTCCTGGAGAAACAGCCTGTCTGTGGACCTTAGAAAATACTGAAAAAAAGTCTGAGAAGCCAAAGCTCTTTCTAAAACCAGCGTGGTCTCTCTCCCCAGAGTGTTTGACCTAGGGGGACACTTACCGTATTTACTCATGTTCTGTCTCCTCATATATTCTGACTGTTTGGCAGAGGAAACTTAGATATTTTACTGCCTGCATAAATACTCCTAGGAGGGCAATAGCAACATTAGCCTGAGGCCCCTGAGGGCTTAATAAGAGACTTTGAAGAGGTGTGACCTGAACTGATTAACAATCCTGTAGGTTGTAAAACGGGAGTGTGCACATTTTTGTTGAGCCCTCACAGGTTGTAACTACGGTAAACAGCCACTGCATGGTCTCCCTCAGTAGGTTCCATGAGCGCACCCATGACCTCGCAGTGCACCACCATTCTCCTTTACCCACCTACTCATCTACCGTCACGTATTCGTGGAACTGCCACTGTGTAGGCACTTTTCTTGGTACTAAGGATACAGTGATGAAGAAATAACCAAGGTGCCTGCTGTCTTGGAGCTTACGATCTAGCGGGGAGGGCTGGAAGTCGGGTCAACACAAGCATTTCAACTAATGAACAGCCCCAGACGAAATGAGATGGCGAAGTGCCAGTGGCTGGAGGGTGAGGAGAGGGCGACCGTGGGTCGGTGCCTGGAGGTCTCTCAGAGTTGGCTGCGCTGAGACCTCTGTGACAGGGGCTGGCCTTACCATCTGCTTTGTTCCCGATCGCTGCCATAATGAACTACCACGAACTTAGTGGCTTGAAACAACACACATTTATCATCTCATGCTCCTGTTGGTTAGTCTGACATGGGTCTCCTGGGGCTGAAATCAAGATGGTGTCAGGGCTGCCTTCCTTTCTGGAAGCTCTAAGGGATAATCCGTTTCCTTTGCCAGCTTCTGGACACTGACCATATTCCATAGATCGTGGCCTTCCTCCATCCTCAAAGCCAGCAACAAATGGTAGGTTGAGCCCCTCTCACGTCACATCACTCCAACCCCCATTCCGCCTCCCTCTTCCACTTTTAAGGACCTTTTGTGATGACATTGGGCCCATGCAGATCATCCAGGATAGTCACCCATCTCAAGGTCCTCAGTCGTATCTGCAAAGTCCCTCGGGACGTGGATGTCTTTGGAAGGAGGTCATTATTCTGCCTACCACACAATCCTTAGTTTTTGCTGCTTCTACTAATTACTCTTTTGTGGGTAGAAAGCTCCCGACAGACCACCTTAGCAGCTCAGGAAGCTCCCTGTCCACCTGCCCATCTGAAGGTCACATTTCAGTGAAATCTTACGGGAAAAGATTTCACTGAAAGCAAGATGGACAAAAAGCGTCCATCCTGAGGGTCATCTTGCGTTCGTGCCAAGGAGCAGTGGTAAGTTGGCCGAAGCTCTTCTGAAAGTCCCTAAATGCCCTTGGCCCCTCTGCTGGCCACAGATCCTCTGGGGTCCTCTCAGACATGCTTCCTCTGGCTTCCATCCCTTCTTAGCTGGACTGAAGATTTCTGTGCATTCCGCCCCTGTTGCCTCCTATGCTGACGTCGCTCCCAGTAGGAGAAAGGCCAGCCACATGGTACGCCGGGGAGCCTGGGGAGACTGCAGCGCACAAGCGCGCACGTGCTGGTCTCAGGCTCCATGGGACTGGGAGACCTGGCCGAGGGCCTCTAACAGCCTGACCTCCCTCCACCCGCCCCATGACCCGGACTCCCACAGTGAGGATGGTACTGGGGTCCTTCACTCAAATCTTTTCCTCACTGCCTGTCTCATATGCTTGTCAGGCCCTTATCTGCAGTCTGGACTTCTACGACATGGTACTTCCTGTATTTGTCTCCCCTGTGGACATCCCCATGTGATCTTTCTAAGGTGCACGCCCAGCTTAAAACTTTTCCTTGACTTTCAGTAAAAATCCACACACCTGAACTTGACCTCAAGCAACTTCACTCGCTGGCCCCACCTACCTTTCCGGGCATCATTGGCTGCTCTGTGACTCCCCTGTGAGCCAGAGACCAGCCCCAGCCTCACCAGGAAGGACTGTTTACTATGCCAGGAAGCTCCTTCCACCTCCTCGCTCCACGCCATACTCCCGCTGTTCCCTCTCCCGAGGGGCCCTCCCCACCGCTTCTCCAGGAGAAGGAGCCACTTCTACTTCCACATTCTCAGGAGCTATCCCTGGAAGACAAGGACAGGTAGGGTTTATATTTGCATGCCTGCGGCCTTGCTATACAGAAAAGGCTCTAAGTCACCTGCATTGAACAAGTTTTTTTTTGTTCGTTTTTTTAATACGCCCTGGTTTTTCAACCAGCCCTGGCTGGTCTTGAACTCCTGGGCTCAAGCGACCCTCCTTCCTTAACTTCCCAAGCAGCTGGGATGACAGGTGTGCACTACTGTGCCCACCATTGAACAAATGAATGGGATGGTATGATTCTGATCTCCGTCCCTTCCCTCCCAGGTATTTGCAGAAAGGACCTTCTGCTTTCCTTTCCCTCTGGATAGGGACCTTCCCCACACTGCTCTCTCCGAACACGCTCCCATTGAGGCTGTGAACACAGGTCGGGGTTGAATCTGAGTCCCTCCCTGGAGCCCCTCCCCTTCCTGCTCCCCCAGTGGCTGCCACTTCCCTGCAGAGCAAGAACCCTGTCCACAGGGCTGATACTTTGCCCCAGAGCCAGCCTTTTTCTTGGCCTTCCCTCTCTGTCCGTGGTGAGAAACTGCTTTAGGACCTGGAGCACCTGCCCGAGAGAGAGTGAGAGCCCCTGTTGTTTGCCAGGGGCCCGTTTCTTTGAAGGAGCTCTCCTGCCCAAAAATAAAAGGGAGTGTCTGGCAGTGTGCTCAGGCAAGAACCTCTCTGCCCTAACCCTCCCTGCATCAGGGATCCAGCCTGAGGCCCAAGTACTATGCTGACCCTCACAGCAACCTTGCAAGGCAGGAATCATCCCCATTTTGCAGATGAGCAAACTGAGCCTTGGGTCCTTTAAGCAATGGAGCTGGGTTCTTTCACTCCGAGTCTAGTGGTCACCCCTTTCTATTCTATGAGGTATCATGGCCTGATAGGAAATGGAGGAGGAGCCCAGACAGGGGCATGATCTCTTGCTACAAGGTAAGAGATGGCTTCAGAGTTTCCAGAAAAGCTGAGAAACAGAGCTTCATCTTGTTTCTCACTTCCATCCCCAGCCATTTCCAAAGAACCTCACGGAGTAGGGAGCGGCGTCCGGGGACTCCAGAGTCCTGGACAGTGGATTTCTTATGTAGAAACACTACACTTATGACTTTAACTCAAACTGTACAAAAGCAAATCATGTAACCAAAATGTGTGTATCTCCATAAAATTCTGAAAGTAAAGATTTCAGTGTTTTTCGTCTTTAAAAATTATTACGTTTAAATTTGGCTTTAAAAAATAATATTTTATTTAATACATTTAATAAATAGGACTAACTTAATAAATAATATAATTTATAATTTTGTCTTCAGAATCAATATTCAGTTTCAGATACAAATTCAAAACCTTTTTTGGGCTTTTAAATTCAGCTTACAAATTTTATTATTCTTGTAAATCTAGTAAATTTTAGCAATAACTTTGGAGGAATCTGAATAATGCTTGATCTTATTTAAAAGCTTAGCTCAGCACTTCAAACACTTTTAATTGAATTTAGAAATTAGTATATTTATTTCTTTAAGTAGTTTTTCTGACAGCAAGCAAAATCATCTGAAATTCCAAATTCTCTCAGAAGGTAATAAATTAAACTTATAAATATGAGAAACCTGAGTCTTCTTAAATGCTTTTATACTCTACTTAAACTTAGATGTCACCATAAAAAATTATAAGTCTAAATTCTCAATTATACATTTTAAAGTGGAGTTATAAAACTATCACTCTCATAGGCTTTATTCTCTTAAATATTATGTCTAAAACACCAAATATGCACAGATTCCTTCCTCACATATAAAAATCAGTGTTATAGTTTTGTTTATTTTAAATCCTTCTACCCCAAAATCTAAATCTTCCGAGTGTTGGTGAACTATTGTCTCTCAGCTTCAAGCCTTTTCTCTCTGTTTTGATGCTGAGGCTGGGATTCTACTGTACAAACATTTCTGCTTTGTCATTTGGGTCTTTGATAGGCTCTGCCAGTGCGGGGCGCTAGAGGAAGCCTGGGAGGCTGGTGGAGGGAGAAGAGCGGGGCTTATCCTGTCATTGTCAACGTCACCTGGCAGGGGCAGTGGGGTCCAGCAGCAGCAGTGAGTTCCTGTTTGCAGTTTCTCCACATTCCCATAACCAGCCTCAACATCTCCCCTTGGAGATACCAGCATTGGCCAGCCTGGGCCCCTTCTCAGAAGTCAGAAGCCTTCTAGAGGCCCCTTCTTTTTTTTTTTAGAAACAGGGTCTCTCTCTGTTGCCCAGGCTAGAGTATAATGAGGCAATCATAGCTCACTGCAGCCTCTACCTCCTGGGCTCAAGTGATCCTCCTGTCTTAGCCTCCTGAGTAGGTGGGACTACAGGCATGTACCACCACACCCAGCTAATTTTTTTATTTTTTGAAGAGATGGGGTTTTGCTATGTAGCCCATGCTAGTCTCGAACTCCTGGCCTCAAGTGATCTGCCCACCTCAGCGTCCCAAAGTGCTGAGATTACAGGTGTGACTCACTGTGCCTGGCCTTCTAACCTTTTAAATTTCAATAATCCTTGACTCTTCCTTTCATTTCCCCAGTTCTAAGGGTGATAGTTGCTTCTTGTAGTTACTGCCTCTGTAATTCTTCTTCACCATTTTATTTGCCCAGTACCTGATTAATAATTCTTTATATTAAATCATCTCTGTTGAAATAACCATGTGGCTTTTGACCTCTGACTAGACCCTGATTGATGAACCAGGGTTGAAAAATACACACCCACTCAAGAAGATAATAACCATCCCAGGTAACCGAGGAATTTCAACCAGAAATTTCCTTTGGATGTGAGACACAATGCTGTAGACATGGAGTGATTCTTCTCACCCCCACCTAAGAAAACTGTAATATCATTTCAAGCAATTTTGGTGATTGCTCCTCAGCATTCTTGAATTTGCCGGTGGAGCACACTTGATGCTTGTCTGAGTCCCCAAGAGATACTAGGTCCTATTTATGGTTGCTTAGTCAATGACTTCATAACTTGAAGGAAGTGACTTGCCAGCCCTTGTTCCTGATTGTGCAATTGCCTGGTTCTTCGGTTAGCTTCAGAAGTCTGCCTTTCTCACTAGGTCACTCAGTATAGATTGGTTTTTAATTTCCTTTGCTCTTCTGGCCTAGATCTAATGAGCTTTGAGAGGAATCCCAAGCAATGCAAATATCTTGAACGTGATAGACTCCTGAATTCTTTCATATTTTCAGGACCACATAACTCTTAACCAATGCTTAAATGTCAGTCTGATATCAGTTAAATGTTTCGGATAGCTTTGTTTGTGGTCCAGCTTATGAGCTCATTGCATTCTCTTGTAGCCTGAAGGAGGATTAAGTCAATTGCCTGCCAGCAAACTTTTGCTGCCCACTCTAGAGCAGTTTCGAGAAGGATTCAATAAATGGAAATAGCATAAGGCTTCTGGTTCTTCCTAGGGGAATGGCTCGTAACAGAGTAATCTTCCTTGTAAAATAATTATAAAAGCTAGGCAAAATATGTGCAGCAAATGTTTGAAGGAATTGGAGAGCACCCAGTGCAGGCAGGACCCGAGAGGCTGTGGTCCCGGAGAGAAAGGAAGCAGAAGGCCAGCTTCCCATTCTTTCTGGTTTTTCCCTTGAAGGCATTTTCCCAAATCGCTGGTGGGGGTGAGGGTGGGAGGGAGTGGGTGATAGCAGAAAGCAGCAGCCCGACTGGGCCAAGATGGTGGTGGCTCATGCCTATAATTCTAGCACTCTGGGAGGCCAAGGCGGGAGGATCACTTGAGCTCAGGAGTCGGAGACCAGCCTGAGCAAGAGTGAGATCCCGTCTCTAATTAAAAAAAAAAAAAGACTGCCAGAGCTGCTGGAATTTGAAGGTAAAACGAAGGGCTGAACAAGAAACATGCATACATGTTCCCCCCAAGTTGTTGGCTGACTCCCAAGGTGAGCATATGAGGCCTGTCCGGAAAGTATCCAGCCATGATTAACATAATGAGAATGGTTTGCGGAACATCGATGTAAGCTGGCAGGCAAGGAGAGTGGGCTGGAATGCACATGCGTGAACAATGACAACATCACTGTATCAGTCAGTGGGGCGCTAGGCACTGTTGAGTGAGCATGTGCGCTGTGTGTCCATCGCATTCAAAATGACTGAGCCAGTAGAGCAACAAATCCGCATCAAGTTTTGAATTAAGCTTGAACATTCCTCCACGGAAACTATTCAGATGATTCAGAAGGCCTTTGGGGACGATGCAGTGAGTACAGCACAAATAAAAGTGTGGTACAAACGCTTCAAAGATGGTCGAGAACCTGCTGAAAGTGATCCATGTTCTGGAAGGCCTGCAACAAAGCAGAACACCTGAGAATGTTGAACATATACGGGTTAGATTAAGAGACGCTGGGAGAACTGTGTGAAGTCCCAAGTGCCTACTTTGAAGAGGACTGAGGCATTATTGTTCTATGTACAATGTTTCTTGTATCTTATATCTTCTTTAATAAATGTCTCTATGTTTCATATTACATGGCTGGATACTTTCCGGACAGACCTCATGTATAGCAAGAACTACAGGAAACCAGCAGAAAGGAAAAGAGAGCAGGGATGCTAAATAGATGAACCACGTTTAGCTGCTACATAATGCTGAGGACATAGAGGTTCAGGTCCCACCACAGGTGGCTTTGGCAAACATCCTGGGCTTTGGTTAAAACCCCAGAATGGCTACAGTCTAGAAGTAAGGGTGATGCCCAAAAACAAGATTGTAGGCTTAAACACAACTATGAATATATTAGCAATTACATTAAATGTAAATGGACAAAACACCCTAATAAAAAGAGAAAGTTGGTAAGACAAGATAAAAAATAACAATATGCTGTTTATGAGACACACTTTCAATATTAGGACACAGAGAGATTGAAAATAAAAGGATGAAAAAGATATACGATGTAAACACTGGCAAAAGAAACTCGGTGTCACTAATTCAGAATCATGCAAATTTTCTAATGAGAAAAGATCAATTCAAAAGGAAGATATGAATTATAATATAGGTTGAGAATCCCTTATACTGAAATGCTTGGGACCAGAAGTGTTTCAGATTTTGGAATATTTGCATTTGGAATATTTGCATTTCTGAGTGTCAAGTAGGTGCTCTGAAAGTTTTGGATTTTGAAACATTTTGGATTTTGAATTTTCAGATATGGGACGCTCAACCTGTACATAAATTATCGTTTATTGGTCACCAACTACATGCCAAGCACCATCCTAAGTATTTCACATTCCTTGTTTTTTGTAGTCCTCCAGGCAATTTTATGAAGTAAATTTTATCATCCCAATTTTGCTAGATGAGGAAATTAAAGCTCAGAGAGGTTGAGCAATTTGCCTAAGGTCGCACAATTAGTAAATGGTAGAGACAGGATTCAAACCTATCGCTGTCTGATCTTTTGCCAAAGAGCTTTTAATCAGTGCTGTGCTTTCTAAGCACCATCCTGCCTGTGGTGTGCTCGCCTGAACTGGTTGGAGAGGGCATGTGCGCACAGGAGTATCATCTAACCTAAGGGCAGGACATTCTGCAGAGACTCCTGGACATTCTGCAAACCATTCAAAAACTAGGGTAGTCTGTCTGTCTGTCTGACTCTCTCTCATACGCGCACACACACACACACACACCCTTCTGTATAAATACTCTGCTCTTCTGTCATGTGATCCCCAACAGGTTACTCCAACTGAGTCTAAGGACCTTCCAGTTCATGGGCCACAGCCCAACTTCCTTGAATTCCTTGGTCCAAATTCTCAAGAATCTGACTGGTCCTGTTCAAGAATCATGAACCCATCCCTGATCTAATCAGCTGCTGCCAAGGAGTGCCATCTCACATGGTTTTAGACTTAAGCTCTGTTGAATCCTTCCTTTAGAGTTGAAGGGGAGGGTTCAGCAGTTCTCTGGGAAAAGGAGCCGTGTCTCCTCCAGACTGAATCAGTGCATATGTTGGTGGGTAGGAGCCACAGCAGAAAACCTCAGACAATCCTTCCCAAGCAACCTCTAACTCTGGTCTTTCCCCAAAATGCAAATATGCCTGGAAAGGGGGGCAGCCCGCAGGCTCGTGTAGAAGGGGCTCGGAAGCCCTGAGAGAGAGTGGGGAACAAAGGGGCCCATCATCCGGGAGGAAGGGGGGAACTTGGAGGAAACCATGAGGAAAAAAGCTGTCAGACCGCTTCCTATAGTGGGCGGTCTCGGGCTGGGGCCCTTTCTCTGCCCTTGAGCCACCAGAAGGGCTCTTTCTCTCATAGCATTGCCATCGATGGCTGCTCCTCTTCCTACCTGGGCAGGCGCAACTGGAAAAGCCCACAGAGAAAATAGGCTGAAGTTTTGGCATAATATTCTGTGGTGGCAGATAGCCAGGATGATGTAGGGGGAGCCCAGAAATCCTACATGTCTTCCAAGCTCCTGAGACCTCCAAGGATATTATTGTAGCAAATAATTATAATAACATTTAATACTTATTTAGGATTTTAGAAGAGGCCAGTCATGGTGGCTCATGCCTGCAATCCCACTACTTTGGGAGGCTGAGGTGAGACAGTGATTTGAGGCCAGAAGTTCAAGACCAGCCTGGGCAACATAGGAAGACCCTCTCTCTAAGAAAAATTAAAAAACAAAGCCAAGTGGTGGTGCATACCTATAGTCCCAGCTACTCCAGAGGCTGAGGCAGGAGGATCACTTGAGCTCAGGAATTTGAGGCTGCAGTGAGCTGTGATCACATCACTGCCCTGCAGCCTGGGTGACAGAGTGAGACCCTTTCTCCAAAAAAAAAAAAACAAACAATGACAACAACCCCCTTCCAGACTTTTAGAAATAAATATATAAGAAAATTGTTGAAATGTTGAGTTAGGCACAGATTTCTTATATATGACACCAAAAGCATGGTCCATAAAGGAAAAATATCATCAATTAGACTTCACTGAAATTTGAAGCTTTTGTAGTTCAAAAAACACCATGCAAAACATCAAAATTTGTATCAGAAACTGGGCTTGAAAAACATGAAAAGATAAGCAACAGATCAGGAGAAAATATTTACAAAACACATATCTGATCAACGACTAGCATCCGGAATTTATAAAAAACTCTTAGAAATCATTAAGAAGACAAACATCCCACTCAAACAAGGCAAAAGATATAAACAGACATTTCATCAAAGAAAATATACAAATGGCTCAAAAGCACATGAAAAGACGCACATCATTAGCCATCAGCAAAGTGCAAATCCTAACTACAATGAGATATCATTCACACCTACTAGAATGGCCAAAATAAATAAGATAGACAATAACAAATGTTGGCAAGGATGTGGAGAAATGGGAAGCTTTGTACATCATTGGTTGGAATATGAATGACACTTCACAAACAGCCACTGTTTGAAAACAGTTTGGCATTTTCTCAAAATCTAAGCCTAAAACTACCATATGACTCAGCATTTCCATTACGAGATGTCTACCTAACAGAAATGAAAACATGTGCACACAAAAAACTTGCATGTGAATATTCACAGCAGCATTCTGCATGATAGCCCAAACTGAAAACGACCTAAACACCCATCAGATGGATAGACAAAACAAAGTATATCCATACAGTGGTATTTTGACTGGCAATCAAAAAGGAACAAACTACAGACACATCATGGACAGGCCTCAAAAACGTTATGCTAAGTGAAAGAAGCTGTGTACAAGAGACCACATGTTACATGATTCCATCTATATGAAACGTCCAGGGAAGGCGAATTTAAAGACACAGGCAGATTAATTACTGCCTGGAGCTGGGGAAGGGAATGAATATTAACTGTAAATGGTCATCAGGAATCTTACTGCAAGGATGAAAATGTTCTAAAACTGATTTATGGTGGTGGTTGCAACATTTGGTAAAGTTACTAAAAATTATGGAATTGCACACCAGAAATTGGTGATTCTTTTTCTTGTGGTAAAATATACATAACATAAACTTTGCCATTTTAACCATTTTTAGGTGTATAGTTCAGTGGCATTAAGTACATTCACATTATTGCACAACCATAACCACCATCCACTTCCAGAAATTTTTATGTTTCCAAACTGAATCTCTGTGTACCCAATACCCAATAACTCCTCATTTCCTCCTCCCCACCTCCTGACAACCACCACTCTACTTTCTATCTCTGAATCTGACTGCTCTGGATACCTCATAGAAGTGGGATCATATGATATTTGTCCATTTGTGTCTGGCTTGTTTCACTTCAGTGTTCTCCCATGTTGTAGCATGTATCAGAATTTCATTCTGTATGTGCATATTTTATTGTAAAATCTTTACATAACCTAAAATTTAACATTTTAACCATTTTTAAGTGTACATTTTTGTGGCATTAAGTATATTCTCATTGTTGTGCGACCATTACCACCATCCATCTCCACAATGTTTTCATCTTCTCCAGCTGAAACTCTGTACCCATCAAACACTAACTCCCTGTTCCTCCTTTCCCTTAGCCCTTGGCAACCACCATTCTCTTTTCTGTCTCTGAATTTTGCTCCTCTTAGTATCTCATATAAGTGGAATCATACGATTTGTCCTTTTGTGACCGACTTATTTCACTTACCATGTCTTCAAGTTTCATCCATCTTGTAGCATTGTCAAAATTTCCTTCCTTTTTAAGGCTGAATAATATTCCACTGTATGTATATACCACATTTTGTTTACCTATTCATCTGCTGAAGGACATTTGAGTTGTTTCCACCTTTTGGCTATTGTGAATAATGCTACTATGAATATTGGTGTATAAATATCTTGATATTGCTGAATTTTATGATATGTAAAATATATCTCAGTAAAGTTATTCTGAAATAAAACTTCAATACTTTTTCAAAATTTAAAGAGCCAATAAATGGTAGATGCTGTTATTATCAATATCTTAAAGAATGGTAAATTTGATCAATGAAATAGGTTTGTAAAAATTAATTTAATAAAAAAGACACATTCTTGGTTTAAAAATATGCAGAAAATGACAAAGAAGAAAAGAAACATAATCCCACTTAGAGATAACCACTGAAAGATTACTTTACCAAAAAATTTACTAAAATTTTAATTTTACTTGAAATTAGAAGGAACTGAAATGAAATGAAGTTGTTGAACTTCAGGTGTTTGTTTATTCACAGCAGAGATATTCATTCCTAAACTATTAATATCTCTCTAAAGACAAAAGAAGTTATAAAAAGACATTGAAGTTGGATTGGACCACATGGTTTTTCTACTTAAGTCGATGTTTTTTGGTGGCCACAGTTTAATCACCCAGGTGGACAATTGTTTCATAAAAATCAGAGGACATTTCTGATGTTTAAACAAAAAAGCTCCTGAAATTTTAGATAAAAAATAAAAGAACAAAGTTTAAAAATTTAGCAAACTTTTAGGTTAAACTTCTAGAAAAAATTATTGGGGAATGATTAGTTCATAAGCAAAATAACTGCAAAGAAGATGAATCACTTATTAAAAAAGCAGGAGGAAGTGATTGTAGCTAGTGTCTAAAATAAATCCAAGAAGTCATACGTCAGTTCTGAATATGTCAGTGTTCTCCTCCCTCTGAATTAATTGGTTCTTATTTTTGAATATATCTGGCTCCAGCCTGAATTTTCTTACCCAGAGGTATAGAGTCCACACATTTCATGTATTACTGTCTGTACTCACTGTACAAAATACTTAAAACTTGGAAATAAGGCAAAAAGTTGGGTGACATGCACTTTCAATGTCATATTGGAGAATTATTAAACAAGTCCACCCGAGGATTATTTAATTTTCTAGTAGAAATATTTCCTAATTTTGCTATTTAGATACTGTGAAGTTACATGTTAAGTTGTATTTTTCTATCTGATAAGGAAGATGACCCCACAGGTTATGATTTTATTAGCCTGCAGGACTTTAACCAGTTTCATCTGTAACCTAGCAATCTTACTTTTTGTTTCTGAGAATGTTTCTCCTGGCGGATTATATAAACTCCTTTTCCTCGAGTGCTCTTGCAAGAATCACCTTTATCAGCTACTGAAAATGGCCCATCATGAACTAACGAGCTAAATAAAACCTTTGACATGTGTCCATTCTATATTTACATGAGAGTCAAAATTTTAACATTTTTAACAATTATGTTTTGGTACAGCTGATATACTTCAACTCATACTTTCTCATCTCACTTACCCTTTAGGTACGGAAGAGCCACCTCAGGAACCTACTGAGAATGCAGATGTCCCCCTCCCCAAGAGCCTAATTCAGGGGGTTTGACCTGGGCTTTGGTGCCGTGCATTTTAATAAGCTTCTCAGGAGATTCTGAGGTTGGAGGCCCTCAGACCAGACACCTTGAGAAAGTCCCCCAGTGAATTGGGTGTTGGTGATCCTAACGCCATGTTGGTTCTCACTGTTCAGAGTGGATGAAGTTGGCTGAGCTCAGACATTGAGGCTTTGGGATGGACTGGAGGCTAACAGACCATTTTCCTAAATTTCAACTTGGACGTGACAGTTGATCTTTGATGTTCATCCCCCCACTGGCTGTATCAGAATGGGGTGGGGCTGGGGGCACCCAGGAATTTGTATATATAGGTTGAATCACATGAAATTGCTGAAATTTAACCCCTCTTTATTGACCTTAGAAAAATGGCAGTTTCATATGGTTTGACCTAATAACCTCTCAGGTATTTCTAACTTGAAGCTGGATTTGGCAGCCAACTTGTAAATATGACAATGGAGATGAGATTTCCAATATTTGGGGAAAGTGCTTCATAGCCTTCATCAGACTTAAAGCAAAAATTTAAGAACTTTCTTTCCAGAAAAAATGCACAAAGTACAACTTTTTACATACAAGCTTAGAAGGATTTATGGACTCCTTAAAGGTCCAAGGACTCGTGAGTAATCCTATTTTACAAACTTTGTTTTGAGGGCTGCATTTCCTGAAGGCTGCATTCGTTAGGAAGAGTCTTGCTGCCATCTGCTGCCACGTATTAACAGTTCATAGGTAAGCTGGGCTTGCTCTATTCCTGCCTTGTCAATGTCTTCCAAGAAGCTATCATCTCACTCCAACCGACAGAGTCGTCCAATTCTAGGTGGAAATGGGCACCAAAACCCTATTTATTTATAACTCACACACTGCACTGAATTATTGTTAGTACAGGGTATGGGGGGAAATTTGTGTTTCAACAGAACACTGTGTGTAGTTTAGTCTAAAGCACACCCTTGGCTGATTCCAAGGGAGTTTAGGATAACAAGGTTGGAATACAATGACAGGGCTATCTGGTTCTAAGGAAGCTTATTTTACAACTCTGTCCTACAGATAATTGGATAGCAATACAAAATAATTATTTCTAGAAATGCAAAATATGTCCTGTTTGGGAGATTTTCGACTTTCCTCCCCCACTGTGGAAGCAGCTAATTTTGCCTCCATTTGAATATTTATTTCAATATTTCTGGTCTATAAGTGGATCTGTTCTTTGGATTTTCCTTTGAATTAGTTATAACATATTCCTGGTTTCTTCATTAAGAGTTAAATAGGATCTTTCACATGTGCTTGTTTGGTATCTTATGATATTACTCTTCTTTGAAAATTATTCTTTAACAAGGGCCAAAAATCATATTAGATAGCTCTGATTCCCATCTAAGAGAAGCCTGGCCCTTTCCTTGAAAGCTCAC
>CAUYSK010008713.1:0-20655 GCA_963575035.1 Avahi laniger
TGCCTCAGCCTTCCGAGTAGCTGGGACTACAGGTATCCGCCACCATGCCCGGCTAATTTTTTCTATATATTTTTAGTTGTCCAATTAATTTCTTTCTAATTTTAGTAGAGACGGGGCCTCGCTCTTGCTCAGGCTGGTTTCCTCTTTATATTTGCAGCTAAATTCTCTCCACGTTTCCATCCTCAGGATTTTCCTACCAATTCAACTTGCTGTCAGACTTCCTAAGTCTTTTATTCCTTCTATGTAATGTTATCTTTTGATCCAGGTAAATGCTTTTATTATGTAGGTGCCAGTCACAAAGGCCATTCCAAGCCTTAGTAATACCACAACACTCTATTTATGTCACCCTATTCGGTTTCAAACTTACTGTATTTCTAGTCTCTGTGTGTTGACTTAAATACAGATAACTTTCATTACAAGTGCTCTTTCCAAATTATTTTTTCATTTATTATTTTTGGCTATGAATTATCAGTTATCTCCTGTGCCTCATTTCTTCTCCCTGTCACCACTATTGACTTTCACAGTGACAAGCTTTCTACTTTTATCCGAGCCTTTTTTTTATTCCTCTCTCAAGCTTGTCTGCTTTTAGTCTTCTAATTCAAGCTCATGAATGGTCTGCCATCCAAGGCCCTCTGACACCTGATCTCTGAGTGGAAGCCTGTTGTTCTGGTACCCTGCACTGTGATTTACTGCAGACATATCTGAGACTGGGATTCAATGGCGCCGAACACAGAGAATGAGCTCTTCTAACCGCAGCCATGTTTCTTCTCACACATGGAAACCGCTCACCATCTACCACAGGGAGAGGCACAGAAATAGATGGCCTGCCTTGGAGACTACACATACTCAGTACTTCTTATTCAGAATTACATTTTATATAAATAAAAAAAAATACAGCAAAACGTCTATGTCTCTAAAACTATATGCAGAGACCTCTATAAATACCAGACACATTTTTTGCAGCACAATTTATTATCTGGTCATAGTATCTGGATACATTAATAGGTATTGATTTAACACCATGTAACCTCTCTTGACACACAGCAACCCCCCCCAAAAAAAACTTCAAAATGTGCAAGAGCAATAAATATCAAACTTTCTGATCTAAAATGTATAAATATAAAATATCAGTCATTTCTGGAAACATCTTAAGAAAATCCAGCAACCACATGTCCATGAGCAGGTGTCTGGTGTTGATGGTGCTTGTATTTGGAACATATCACCTCAGATCCAACACAATTATTTTTATGTCTTTTACCAACACATGCTTGCATATCTAGGAAAGAAAAAATTGAGTTTTACATCATAATGTTCAACATATGATTTTCTTTAGGGAGGGAGTATAGGTTTCCCAATTTAAAATTGTTTCTAATTTTTAAAATATTTTCAATTAGAACAAACGTAATCACATTCATTCATTTTGAACAATAAGAAACTATTTATACCAGCTGCCAAGTAATTTTCCTTTTAAAGAAATTCTAACTTCAAAGTAATGTTTCTCTGATGTTATAGCCACAGAACCTCCAAGCAAAATTGGAAAAAGAAAAGATGCAGTTAAATAACATTTCTTTTGAACTATACAAAGCTGATCAAGAAGTATAATTATAATCTTCATTGAATTGTTCTGAAGAAACTAATTTGGCCATATCAACATTTAATATCATTTCACGCAACATTTAATATCGTTTTCTCTAATAATTGTTTGCTTATTTGGACTTTGAAGAAAACTTTTTTTAAGTATCATACAAATACATAAATGCAAAGGTAACTTTGTGCATCATCAACTCTGCTACAGAAATACTGAAATTTCCTTGTAAATAAAATAACATTGATAAGAAGTCATAAATTTCTTAATTTCTAAATTTCTTAAACACAAAGATTGATTGATTTTTGAGATAAAACTCCAAACTAAGCAGTACAGTGTTTTATCCCACATTAGACTGCTATTATTTCTCTCTGATCAACACTAGGGAGATCACATGGCAGAAATACTCTCTAGGGATTAGGGGGACGGAGGGGTAAATGCACAACTAAAGGACAGGGGGAGCACTGCAGGGGGAAGGGCATGCCTTTAACCCACACTTGGGTGAGGCAAAGACATAAAGTGTAACTATGTTTGTACCCTCACAATACCCTGGAATAAAAAAAAAAGAAAACTGAAAAGATCAATTGGGAAATTACCGGCTCCTTCATACTTCTTTTGTCACTTCAAATTATTAATTGCTTGAATTGGTCTCTCCCACTTAGCTGTGAGTTAAAATATCAGATCAATAAAAGATTAGTTTAAATCAAATGAGTGTATGTAACTTTCACACTCCTTGTGATTTCTAGGAAACACCCCAAATCATTGAGGATTTTCAGTCAATAATGGCGCCAATGAAAGCTGGGATCAGTTAGGATACTTGCAACTTTTCATTCTTTTTCCTCAGTTTCAGCCTTAATTATGGGAATAATAATGCAGCCAGGCTTTCTTTAAACTCAGTTTATATTTTGGTTTGAAATAAAAGCAGCTTTTTGTGACAGAAATTAAGTTTGCTGCCTTAATGCTAGTCACAGTGAATTTCTAACCCAGCTTAAAGGAGATGGTCATGTTAGTTTTCTTGGGCTGTTGTAACAAATTACCACAAAGGGAGTGGCTTAACATAGCAGACATTTATTCTGTCACAGTTCTGGAGGCCAGAAGTTTGAAGTCAAGGTGTATTAGAAGGTCATATTCCCCGTGAAGACTCCAGGGAAGAATCCTTCCTTGCCTTGCCTCTTCCCGACTTCTGGTGGTTCCCAGTAATCCCTGGCATGCTTTGGCTTGCAGGCACATTACTCCAGTCTCTGCCTTTGTTGGCACTTGGCTCTCTTCCCTCCATCTCTCCTGTGCCTCTGACTCTGAATTTCTCTCTCCTTATAAAGATACCAGTCATTGAAGTTAGAGCTCACTGTAATCTAGCGTGACCTCATTTTAACCTAATTACATCTGCAAAGACTCCTTCCAAAAAAGTGTCACATTCACAGGTACCACATGATATGTTACATATCATTTTAGAGGACACAATTCAACCCACAATAACGGCATTATTGAAACTTTTCTGTAATTCTCTAGCATTCTATTTGCAGGATTCTGTGAAATACTTCCCCTCCCAGCCCAAAAATATGTGCCAGATACTAATTTTATCAAGATCATTCTCCTTGCTTCTGATTACCGCTTTATTTAAAAGTCTCCATCATTGTTTACTTGCCTTAAAACTTGGTTCCTTGATATCAACTCTTCTCTTTCTTATGATTTTCTCTGTGTGACTTATCAAACTTTTACCTTCTTTCAAAAAGCAATGGGAAGCAGTTCAGATGTACCAGAGTAGACACGCTAGTGATCAAAGGTGAGTCACTATTTCCCCCTCTTTCAGGGATCTGCTGACAGACACTAATGGTAGCTGTCATTGAACCAAATCAGAAGCAATGGTGAAAATAAGGTTTGCATCACTTTTAATGAGGATACTTAGAATTGTGTTTTTCTCTTGCTCTTCAACAATCACATTGGGTATATTTATATTAATATTTATCTAAATGCTTTTTCACAAAATCTTAGAGTACCATCTTTTCTTTCAAAGTTACATCAATATAATTTTGAGTATAGGAATTAGGGAAAAAGTTAGAAAACTTCATTAAGGATAACAAAGTGAGACCCAACAGCATCCTTTTATATTTCACTACATTGCTTTGTTAAACATATACCATACATTATTTTCACTAACTCTAAATGATATTTGATATCTCCTTCAATTATGAATGTAAACCACAAATCACAGGGGTATTGGCACCAATAGAAATTGTAGATTAGTTTGAAATTACATCACAGGTATTGAAAATATTTCAAATATAATTTTTACTCAGCAGTACTTCAAAATTATGTTAGCTACTACTAGCACGTTAAGATCTCTCGATAGATCTTATTATTTAATGCATTAATAAAAATTGTTTTAGTATTTTGATAACTATTTGCATATAATTGTTTTTCATTGTAATATTTTTATTTTATGCATTTAAAAACAATTATGTCAAAAATGGTTCCTCAGGTTTTAGTACCTTCTATTTCATGATAGCAGATTAAAAGATAGTTCAAATATCAGCATTAAATACAATTTTATTTTTTTGTCAGATAATTCATTAGTAATCTGATTTTTTTAATGAAACTATGATACCTAACATTGGGCTAAATGATTGAAGATACAGAGTTATAAAAATAGAAGTATAACATACATTTCCTGTCCTCAATGACATTACAGTCTAGTTAGTTTCACAGCACATGAGCTACCACTGTTTATATCATATCTTAAAATAATTGCTTAAATGGTATTTATATAATGCTTTTAAAAACGTTGTCAGAACGCTGTCCTATATAAGAATTCATTGGACACCATCAACAAGGTTATTAAATTGGTAAAATAAGATCATACCAGATTTTTAAATAAAGAAGTGAGTTTCCCTCACACAATGAGAGACGGAAGAAGAAAACAGTAAGCTCTTCCAAACTGTAGGTCAGCGAGACTTTCATTTCACGTCACTGTTTCCTTAGAAAAATCTTGCATCAGAAAATATGTAGTCTTTTTCAGTGAATAATCTATACATCTCCTAAAAGTATAAGATGGCTTGTTAGACATAAACTGAGTTGGTTGTGTAAAGACATGGATATGTCATAAAGGGGAGGGGGGCGAAATATGTTGGGATCGGGAAAGTAGCTGCCATTTGTGAACTTTTATATAGTTGATGTGCAATAGTTTTTCTTTTTATCCTAACCGATTCTAAATGCAAATACTCAGAAAAACTAGAGAAAGAGATGGAATCAAGCTGAGAAAAATTCAAACTGGCTTTAATATCAGCTAGTTGGTTGTGACCTTCCTGTCAAGGAACTGTACCCTAGGTCCGTTTTACTCAAAAGGAGTAATAAGTAGATGAATGGCTTGTTAGAGCATTGCTTGGCAGCCTGTTATATATGAGTCTTTTTTTTCTTTTTTTCCCAGCCACCATAGATAAATGAGAATCTGGAGCCCCATCCCAGACCTACTGAATCAAAATCTGCATTTTAACAAAATCCTCAAGTTATTTGAATGCACATTAAATTTTAAGAACCACTGATGACTTTAAGTTAGGCCATAATAACTGAGAAATGACTGTCAATTATTACTCTTCACTCTTCCATAATTTAAGGAGTTTTTTGTTGCCGTTTCTACTTTCATCAAGAGATATGAGTCCTATACTAATAAAATACATTCAATAATTAGTTTGGGTGAAAATCTCATTAAATCAGGCAATTGTTCCTAAGGAGCTTATAGACAGATTTTCATAACAGAGAACTGAGGGTATGAGAAAAACCAGCCCCTATTGGTACTACAGAACTACAGACTTACCAGGCAAGCTCAGGAAATGTAAGTGGTAACTGTTTAGAGGGAACAAGAAGGCCCAAGTATTGCATTAGGCAAATTATAAGTGCACATTGTGCCAGGGAAAACCAATATTTTTCCTGCACCAGCTCTGACATGTTCACACATGAATGTATTTCATTCAGAAAAAGTCAAGACTCTAGAATGGCACAGTCTGGTTTTATGAGAAACAGATGTGTCATGGTTCACCCACTCCCTGACCACCTGTGGTTTGCCCATGACTCAACTTTCTTGAATAAAGGGAGTTAACTCTTGGATCCTGAACAAACTCTAAATTACATATTTATTTTCTTCCTCCTCATATTTCTCTTCACTGCTCATTGCCATGATAGAACCTTACGATTCAGGGAAGTTTGAATACACTACAAAAGGAATTTTCAACCTTTCAAAGCACATTCATTTAAAGGCGAATCCTTGCTCTGGTATGTAGATTAAGATTGTGTTAAAAGTTCAAATAGAATACCAATTTATCCAGCCAATTAGAAAGAATGATTTTTGTTTATATTTTAAAGCTACCTGATTATGAGGTATCTTTACTTACTGCTTATTTTTTAGTTGAGGATAGGAATTATTCTCTTTCAGAAGTGTGCTTTTAGATGACATTGGTTAATCACTTAATCGTCAGCTGCCTCTATTCATAGAATGATGTGGCCAAATTAAAGCCATTAGTATTCCTCGATCTTTACTTCAGGCAATAACTGCTGTTAAATCTCACTGTGAACCACTTAATTGCTCAAAAGTAACCAAAAGGAATGATTTGAACTGCATTACATTTTATTTCTCCTGCCATGCTCTACTTTCCATTCCACAGAAAATGGGCAGGAAAATGGTCCAATCATAGGTAGATGGATGGAAAAATACAAGGCACAAATAACCCACATAGGGATAATCACGCCTTGCACAGTCACTGACAATATTTTTAAAAAATATTTTTATTTCCATTTATGCAATCAACTTAGGGTTGTTTTTGACATATCATAGAGGCATTTCATTTTTCTTTTATAAAACCTTTTAAATTTATTTCTTCAGAAGCATTATCTAATTGAAAGCAAATATATAAATTAATGTAGCCTGTCAAGGAAGTAGTCACCATTTTGTGGGCCAAATTATAATTACAATGACATTATCAAAAAAAAGCAAAAACCTTTTAAACTCCATTATTACTTCATTATAATTTTAATTGAAATGCAGGTAACATGGAATTTTAAATTTCATAAAATCATGGTCTATATGTCTTGTTTTCAAAATGCTATCCGAATAGCACATGGAAAATTTTATATATTTTTTTATAAATGGGAAAAGTTACAAGACGAAGAAGCAAACCTGGCCACAATGTGAGTCACTGGGAAACCTTGGAAGGGAACTCCCAAGTGCATTTCCTAAAAGAGTGATTTGCAAGTTTAAATGGACTGCCTCTATCCAGAGTGAAAGAATGAATAATTTGTGAAATCTGATATGCTTAAGCATTAATTATTTAGAAGTAAAAATTTACTAAAAACCAATTTTAATGTCATTGTGAGATTTAGTTTTCAGAAAAGAAAATATTTAATTTTAAAATAGTAGGTTTAGAAATGCCTAACTACTTAGTTTACTCAGGTATGATAACTCTCAATGAATTATCAATGTATTTTGGGATTTATTAATTTTATAAGCAATAAAACAAAATGATAGTAGGTTTTGGTGATAGACTGAGCTATGGAAAAGTAATAAGCTTTTGTTTAGACAGTTGATTTTTCACATGGCCAAAGTACAATGCTTTTTAAGCCCATTTGATTAAAAAAGTCGCAATACTAACATTTCGGGATGTAAGTTATTCTATATGGTCAGATATGGTTCTATTTGATATGTTACAGTTTCTTAATCTGAAATTAAGATGTTTTGAATTAAATAAATATATAATAAAAATGCCTGAAGATTGGTCATATATACTGATTTTGTACCTTATAAGCAAAGCTACAATGATGTTAAAAGAGTATAATTTATCCAAAATGAATCCTCCATTTTGTACCTGGTGATAATATCCTAAAAAAGGACTTTTACTGTTCAAGCCTTCTACTTCCATCCCTTCAATATATCTAGTGAGTTTCATCAATTTATGCCATTCAAAAAGATGCATCTTGTGAGTATGCCAGTTGACCAGTGATACCATTTTAGATGTTTGCTTAGATAGAGCTGATACCAGGATGGCAAAAAATGGCCAAGATACAGTTCCTACCATTAAGAAGGCTACAATTTGGCCTAAGGGAAAAATCTGCCCAAAATTTGCTTTAATACAAAACAAGGGTTATCCAAAGTACTTGTGGGGAGGGAGAGGCATAGAGGCAGAGTGAGAAGTAGCATTTGAATTGGGTTTTAGGGGATAGAAAATGTTTTTATTGAAATGTTGAAAGGTAACTTCAGGAAGAGGGTACAGTGTGAGCCAAGGTATGGACTCAGGAAAGTACAGGGTGACTTTAGGTGTTGAATCACCTGGTGTAATTTTGGCTCAGAATGGAAAATTTATTGGGAAATACAGATGTAAATGTAGGTTGAAGCCAGATTTGAGAAGGCTTAAATGATGTGCTGTGGAGTTAAGACTATTATTTAGGTAATGGAGGAGCAAGAAGAAATGTGAGTTTTTCTGTCATTAGATTACATTCACATTGATTATAAAAAGGAGAACTGTAAAGTAAATATATATATATATTTAGAATTTAAAAAATCATCAAATAGAACCACTTGAAATTACCATTTTTGAAAGTTAACAGCAGTCAAATATCATCACTGTCATATAATTCATCTTAATAATTTACCCTGGAATCAGAAATGTATATTTTACCATTGACTTTTTAAATGAAAAGACATTCTTAAAATGCGACATAATCAAGATTAAGATGGGCATCACTGTGATTTAGTGAAGAGAGCAATGGATCGATTCTATAGTTTTTGACACCTGTTATGTCCTAACCACACTGTAAGGCAAATTGTATACATTTATTCATTCATTATTACTAAACTCATTTTAAGAATAAATGATGGTCAGAATTTTACATAAATTTCCAAATCCTTAGCAAGTAAATGATTTTTAAAGATAGGAAAATGATGCTCAGAATGTTTATATAAATTTCCTCAAATTATTAGCCAGTAAATGATGGTGTTGAGATTCATATATGTATCTTTTGCTTTTTGTCTGTTTTGGTTTTGTCTTGGATTTTGGTTTTGCTTTTTGTTACAATATTGTGTCCTGCTTCACAGTGGGAGTAAACTGTCTCCACAGCATGACTGGAAATCCCCAGTGAAAAATCAAACACTCGTTGAGCACCTATCTTGAACGAGACACATAGTCAGGTGCTGGGTGTAGAGTAGTCACCAAGAAAGACATTGTTCTTCTTCTTATGAAGCTTACATTAGAATTGGGAGACAGATAACAAAACATTGATTACAGACTAATTTCTTTACTAAAATCATGGTATGTTCTAGAAGACGAAGTACAGACGAGTTGAGAGTGTATAAGAGGAGGAACTTGATTCCTAGGACAGGAAAAATGGCCTCAGACATTTATGTTAATACATGAAGATACGTAGGAGTTAACAGGTAAATGGAGGTGAGAGGACTTTAGGCAAAGAAAATAGCCTAGGTAAAGATTTTTGGTTTTTTAACCTAGTGTAACATTAAGTGATAACTGTATCTCAAGGCGAACAAATTGGAAATAAAAACCAGGTCCTAAAGAACACAGTTGTACTCTAGCACTGCCCCTCACATAGGGGCACTCATCTTCAAAGTCAATATCAGCTATTTCTGTGAGTCTCCAGGTTGTATCACACATGTTCACCACAGTCCATTACACAAATTGGATGCCCACACTCTCTTGAATTGCCTAAACTCTAAAGTGTGCACAGTTTAAACTAACAAACGGGAATACCCAGTACATGTAAAGTAGGGAACTAGATTAAGTTATTGTAAAGCTCTATTTCTGTCCTAGTAATCTATAATATTGTGTTTCTGTGTTTTACAGGTATCAATAGTATAAAATTAAATATATGGTTTTATTAGAAACATGGCATAATGAATATGTACAATGACAAAGAACAGGAAGTGAAGGATGACCAAGATTCTTCTAGATTCTGGAAGAATGCTTACTGAAGAGGCAGGAAAACTTGTGTACCCATTGTCAATGTTGAATATTATTAATAAATTAATAATAAAAATTTAATGCAATTTCTTACCTGCTAAAAAGACATATATAATTATGTAACAAACACCATAATCAAACTATAAAGAATTTCCATAATCCCCCAAATTCCTCCATTCTTCTTCCTCCTAAATTCCCCAGTTTCTGGCAAGCATTCATCTAATTTCTGGCCTGATAGTTTTGCCTTTTCCAGAATGTCATATAACTGGAATCATATAGTATATATCCTTTTGGGACTGGCTTTTTTCACTTGGCATAATGTTTTTGAGATTAATCCATTTTGTGACACATATCATTCCTTTATTCCTTTATATTTCAAGTTTTATCCCATTTGGGGGATGTGCCATAAAAGAATAATTTGTTTATCCTTCCACCAATTGTTGGATATTTAGTTTAGGTGATTATGAATCCAACTTCCATAAACATTCTCATGAAGGTCTTTGTGTAGGTACTTTACTTGGGTAAATATGTGAAAGAGGAAATCCTTGATTGTATAGTAAATGTATGTTTAACTTCATAAGAAACTGCCAACTGTTTTCCAAAGTGGCTGTACCATTTTATATTCCCATCAGTAATGTATGAGAGTTTCAGTTGTTCAACATGTAGATCAGCACTTGCTAGTGATAGTTTTTAAAATTTTAGCCATTCTAGTTGGCATCTAATGGTATCTTATTATAGTTTTAATTATCATTTCCCTAATACCTCATGATGGCAAACATCTTTTCATATGGTATTTGCCACCAGTATCTCTTCTTAAGTAATGTATCTTTTTAAATATTTTTCCTATTTCTAAAAAATAATTGGATTGTTTGCTTTTTATTAGTGAATTTTAACTTATTACAGTCTACCTTCAAGTAATTTTATACCATTTCACCTATAAGAACCTTACAACACATATTCTATTTACTCCTTCCTATTCTTTGTGATATTTTTATCATCCGTTTCACTTCCATGTATGTTATAAACCTCACAGTGCATTGTTACTATGTTTGCTTTAGATAATTACCTTTAAAAGTTATTAAAAGTAAGAAAAATATCTTTTATATGTACCTTTACTTTTATCATTTCTGGTGCTATTTTTTTTTTATACCTCCAGATTTTCATCTGAATATGCATTCTGTCTTAAGAAATTCCTTAAGCCAGGCACATGGTTCATACCTATAATCCTAGTGATTTGAGAGGCTGAGGAGGGTGACCCCAGGAGTTGGAGGCTGCAGTGAGTTATGATCTATGTTCGTGCCACTGCACTCCAGTGACCTCGTCTCTCAAAAAAAACATTAAAAAATACTTTCTTTAACCTTTCTTGTAGCATGGGTCTGTTGGCTTCACCCCTGTTCCCCAGCAGCATCCAGTCCCCTCCTACATGCCTGTGCCACTCAGGGACCTCTTCTCTTTAGTTTCCTCTTTCCTAATCTTTCTCATGAGCTCCTGGTGGAGGCCCATGGAAAGAATTCATAAGTAAGTGTGGCCTCCCCTGTTTCTGGAGTTCCTAGATATCTCGAACTAACATATTAATTCGTCTGTATCTGTCCTTTTCAAATTTGTGAGAATTTTAGCTAATTTCTTCCTACTCATTTGTAGGGAGGCCCCCTCTTTCTCCTGTGCTTTGCCAAGAATAGCACAGTTTGTCCTTGAAGGACTTGTCACTCTTCGGAGTTTAGTTTACTTGATTGCCTAGTATCTCACTCTCTAATGCTCTAACAGGCTCAAGAAAAGTTGTAATTTGGTCCATCTTCTAGCTTTTGTTCACTGTTAGAGGGAGCAATGTTCTATGTCTTCCTTTTTAATTTTTTTTTTTTTTTTAGCATTCACCTACTATGGGAACCTCTGTGTCTTTCTACATTCTCTATCGAAGTGGAACTTCTCGCTTCACTTCTTAAACAAACACAAGTGTTAGCTGATTTTGGATTTGGAATGGCTGAAAGCATTTTGGAACTCCATTTTACATGTCTTTTAAAATGAAGCCCCTAGAGCCCTGTGCTATCTTATGTGATCTTAATTGTTAATTATTCAGAAGGATATATGTCACCTTTTAGTAATTTGTAGGGCTTTTGTTGTTAGAGATTATTTATCATGGACCCCAAAGGATCTATTTCTACATAAGCATTAAAATCATTTCTCAAAAAGCAGTAACTGTGAAAGTATTATAAATTCCA
The DNA here is from genome assembly GCA_963575035.1 of Avahi laniger. NCBI lineage: Eukaryota > Metazoa > Chordata > Mammalia > Primates > Indriidae > Avahi > Avahi laniger. Next base: position 11,757 of record CAUYSK010008713.1, read on the forward strand.
TGGCTCGGATTGCTTGAGGTCAGGAGTACAAGATCAACGTAAGAGTGAGACCGCATCTCTACAAAAAAAAAAAAAAATAGAAAAATTCGCCAGTTGTGATGTGTGTCTATAGTCCCAGGTACTCAGGAGGCTGAGGCAGAAGGATCCCTTAATCCCAGGAGATTGAGGTTGCAGTGAGCTATGATGACACTACTGCACTCTAGCTGGGGTGACAAAACTTCCATGGCTCATCATTGGGAAGTGTTTGGGGAGATGGTATGTGATGAGATTAATCTTGTGATCTGCCTAACTTCTTATATATTACATTCTACTTGTTTTAATTCCTAAATATTCTACATAAGATTAATCACCAACTTGTGGAATATTTGTCTCTGGAACATATTTACCATTCCCTCTTCCTATGTATTCAAACAATTGAAATACACATACTTGACAAAAGTAAATCCATTTAAAAATAATCATTATTTTTAATTTCTTTGAGTTTAGACTGCATACCAAAAACAAAATTTCAGGATTCTTTTAAAATTTTTATGTATAATTAAATCAGAATTAAAGCAAGCTTCTGCATATTGAAACTGCCTGGCAAATTATAAAATGTAATTTGACATTTCAAATATAAAGAGAAATGTTGATGCCCATGAAGTAATTTCACCTTCATTTATGCTAGGATCAAATATTGTGAAGAAATTTAACATAATATATGGATTAACATAAAAAGAACTGGATGCGCTGTAATAGAACATTCAAATTAAGTTTTTCATATAGCATGCTCATTTGTTAGACCTTAAAAAATGTGAATAGATCTAATCATAGCAGCAGCGAGTACTATTATGCATAGTTTGCCAACTAAGGCACCCCAGGAAAATGCTATTCATGTACATTGTTTAATCAGTGTTCATTTAAGGCATCTTTAAAGGAAAATATCTACAGATGGCCCTCGACTTATGATTGCGTTATGTCCAGATTAAACCCATCGTAAGCTGAAAATATCATAAGTTGAAATGCATTTAATACATCTAACCTACGACACATTGTAGCTTAGCCTCGCCCAACTTAAATGTGCTCAGAACACTTACATTAGCCTACGGTTGGGCAAAGTCATCTAACACAAAGCCTATTCTATAATGAAATGTTGAATATTTTATGTAATTTGTTGAATATTGTACTGAAAGTGAAAACAGAAGGGTCATATGGATACTCGAAGTACGATCCCTACGGCGTGCGTATCACTTCTACACCAACATGAAGTCAAAAACATTGTAAGTTGAACCATCCTAATGCAGGGACCATCTGTATATCCTTTATAAGCAGGCCTTTATTGTTTCAGTTTTTAGAACTTCCCACCTTGACAAAATTAATATAGTTAGGAAAGTAACACTCGATTAAATTCATTTCGAAGAACAGAAGAAAATTGAAGAAATTAATTATGAAGCTGTGAGCCATATCAGTGAGCTCTTTTTGGAATTTGACGAGTTTAGTATTTGAGTCAGAGTGATTCAAGAAATATTAACTTGCCAGGCACTGACCAGCTATTTCAGTGGCTGCAATAGCATAGCCTCTGCTCTCAGGTGGCTTCTAGTTTGGTAAGGGGATATATGGAGCCATCAGTTTAAGTGCTAAAAGAGGCATGTGAGGCATTCAGAATGCCCAGAGATCTCCCATGTGGTGAGGGAAGGGGAGCACTGAAGATGGAGATCACTGGAGGATGACGGCATTGCAGGAGGAAGATAAAGAATCCCCTCTTCTTATCCCTGTGATACTGTTCATAAGATGATGCCCTCAGAGCCAAGCTCTTTTTATTTTCTTTAAGAACATGCAATTCCACGTGTGAGTCACTCACATCTTCCGTGCCCTCTGTTCTCCCAACAGTCATTACCTTTCTGTTTTGCTGTTCATATGGATGCATTTTAAAACTGTGCCATTTTAAAACTATTGTTTCTATTTTTATGGGTCTTTATTTTTCAGGATTTTAAGAAACTTTTATTTTAAGATTTTAGTAATTCATGTGAGAAAGCATAATTTTACCAAATCTGTAGCCACAGATAATCCAGGGGAGAGTTCATGTTCGAATTGGGGGATTAGGAGTAAATTTTCTCCTAACTATATACAAAGTGCTCAGGTCAAACCAGAATTTAAGACAGTAGAGATCTGAAGTCTGTGCTGAGAGCCAGAATATAGTAAGAAGCCTTTGACACTCTCAGCTGCCAAGTAGGAAAAGTGTGAGAAGAAGCACACAAATGAGCAAAGTAGTAGAAATGAGATTTACAGCAGTTGTAATATATTTATACAGGGCCTATAATCATCTTTTAATGTGCATTTTGTATTGCACATTTTATTAACATTTCCATATTTTGCCATTGTAACAGCTATGTGTCTATAAGAAAGTTATATGTCTGTAAGAAAAAAGCATGTCAGTTAGGCCCTGTCCTGAGTTCTTACTAACTTGCTTGACCTAAAGGTACAGTCAAAGAGATAAAGGTATGTTAGGAAGAAGAGGATATTAACATCACTCACAATGACCAGAAATTTTAATATGAATATTTATGATAGAAAATCACTGAAACTAGAGGTTTAATAAGGAGGAGAGGGATCTTTGGCTTTCAGCAACTTTCTATTGGCCAAAGCACCTTAAAGCCAAAGAAAGTCAAGGGCACCACATGATACTTCTGACGTCAGATTAACCTGGCACTCCAGCACAGAGCCAGCACTGAGCAGCAACAGAGTTGCATAAAATCCAAAACCTGAGGACATAAATGACCTCCTCATTAAGATTCCTCTCTAGGAATGTGAAGAGATGAGTTCTAAACTCAAAGACTTTGATCCATAACTTTTTGGATCTTTAAATCTGAGGTCAAAAGACATAAATCTTAGCAAACAAGTTTCCTTTTCTCCAAGGCTTTCTGTCTCTTTCCCACTCCATTTATTAGCAAAAAAATTATTATGGTAGAAGAAAAAATGATCAGGTCAAGCTGGTCTTGGCCAAGGTTAAAAGAGGACCATATGTAAGTTCAGCTTCATACAATAACAGTCTGCCTCTTCCCATTTTTATTTAGCTCCCCAGTAAAGTGATGATCACTCAACAGAACATTTTGGAATAATTATTTCTGGCAGAGGCATTGCCCAGGTTTTACCCGTGCATAAATGGAGGACTGTTTCTGGGGGTAGGTAACCATGCCTTTCTGTTTACTTACTACTGTCCCGGTTATGCCGCTTTCATTCTCAAATACCACAGTTTGGATGAAAATATAAATATCACCCTGTTAATGAGCCACTCCTCTAGAGATGGCTCCTCCCCAGAAGGGAAACTAGCTAGCTAAACATACCCACAGATGGTATTAAATACTACTGAAAAGTAAACTTGAAGTATTTTATAGTCACATTAAAAGAACTAAAGTAAAAGAAGTCCAAATATTATGTGAAGGGGTAAAGCTTCACATATACTCTCTCTCTCTCTCTCTCTCTCTCTCTATCTATCTCCCACACACACACACACACACACACACACACACACACTCCAGTCTATTTTTCAAATTGAAATGCCTATGAGACTTAAAACTATGGTAAGAAGAAAAGGGAAGAAAAGAAATGTGCTGTGCAAATAAGATAACCCTTACAAAAAGGGTGCAAGGACAGGAGAAGCACAGCTATTGCTGAACAGAACATACTGAAACACTCGGCATTTCTTCCCCAGGATGACGCAGAACTCCTTCGATCAAATAATTTCATAAGGAGAAAGGAGTGTCTTTCCAGATGACAGGTTTTCTCTTCACAATGAGGGTGTGCAACTACTGGACTTTGTCTATACTTGGTAACTTTTATAAATAAACCAAGTCCCGTAATTCACGCTGTACCAAGAAAGGCTCTAGTTGGAAGAGCAACATTAGCATTTTTGATTTTGGTCTAATAGACAGTGTAGCAAGGTCTCCTGGGTAAAGTTTTAAGAGCAATTAGAGCTAATAAAAAGACAGGCTTGTCAGCACCTGAACAATGTGGAAAAAGAGAGCCAGTGACTTGGCTTTTGATTTTGAACTGCACCCAAGTTAAAGCTAAATACAATTGATTTTTCAGGAGTGTGTGTGTGCGTGTGTGTGGGTAGTGTATGCACGTGTGTGTAGTGTGTGCGTGGGGTGAGGGGGTTCATAAACATAGATACAGTTCAGCTTTGGAATAAAAGTGAAAGGCATTCTTAGTTGCTTTCAAATCGTCTAAAAATAGCCACAAGTCTCTGCCAAAGCTAATATAGACAGGATTCCCATGGAAACCCTCTGGGCTAGAAGAGGCGGGTGTTATTTTTTCACTGGTTATTGGTTAAATGACTCCTACTCATTTTCTATAATGTAGCGCTATATTTATTGTCAAAACTGATGAAACAAACCCAAAGGCACTTGCCTATCTGGTCTACGTATTTGAAGTCGGGAGGGAGGGGGCGGGGTGAAGTACAGCAGTATCTGTACTTAATAAAAATTTTTTGCAAGGAAAATTTTATAGAAAAAATGAAACGTGCCACCTTGTTTGCTTTTAGTTTTTGTAACTAGTTTTATGATTCCTACTTTGAGTACATAGTCACAGCCAGATTTTATTATTTACTATATTATTTGTCCCACATATATCTGTGATGACAAGTCATCCTTCTTTACATTTTCTCATTTTCAGGGGTTCCTTTTTTTTTATGTATTTGTCAATTCTGGGGCACTAAGAAGAATTACAGAATTTGTGATCAGCCTACAATTTGACATTGTGAAATTAGACCTTGGAAAGTTTCAATTTCAAATGAAAGGCAAAAATTTCAAACAATATTAAGAATTAAGAATGATCAAGTTGTCTGTCTCTTTTGTTTTGGAATTATAACACCTTTGGGGAAAGTATTTTAACAAAATAATTAGCTGTTATCACCATCATTTTACAAATACAAAGATAAGAAGAACTTAAATATTTTTAAAGATTACAAAAAGCAAGAGTACAATAGAACCACAAAAGTATTTTCTATGTAAGTTTCAATAGATAAAAATTATGACTAATTTAATGACTAATTGACAGTGATTTAAAAAAATCTGATAGCCTTATACTTTTATTTTATTTTTTCCTTATTTCCTTTATTTCTAATAATGGTGTTTATTTTTTAGCCTTATTTCTAATAATGGTGTTTTCTAAGCCACGTTATAAATAATAATTAACACATGTACATGGTTCTTAATAACCTATAAAACACTTCCACATAAATCAGATTTAATCATCATAAATGTAAACATAAAAGATTATAAAGTCATATTTTATAATTATTGCATGATTATTAAATAATATAAATATTCTTTATATGTCATTTCATTTTCCTCATGCACTTAACGTCATTTAACCTATGGTTCTAAAAGATGGTTTTGCATATTTTCTTGCTTAGTATTTTACATCTTTAAGTGAGGATTGGGGAGGCAATGCAATACCCTAAAATATTACAGCTCACCAAATATATCATGGAGTTACATTTTAGGATATTCTTATTCCCAAGTAGCAGTAGCGGTGGCTAGAAACAAAATTTCGATAAGCAGGAATCCCCCAGATTCCTAGACAGTATCTGGAAGAGTCCAGGGCCAGGTGCTGAAGAGGTCTGGTTTTCCTCTCCTGCCACAGTGGCTAAGAGGCCTGTGCAGAAAAAGTTGTCGGTCCCACACACAAGCCTCTCGTCCCTAGAGCTGGGTTAAGAGCATGTCTAGCAAATATATTCCTTCTTCTCAGGCCCACCTGCAGGAGACATTCACTATTGCCCAGAGGGAACCCTAGCAGGGGGGCCCAATCAATCTGAAATATCTGTTGGCATTCTATATATTAATATGAAAAATTTTAAAAATCACATTAAATGTTTGGAAGGAAGTAAAAGATAGGGAATCACAGCAAGGAAGCAATTTTTGTTGTTTTTATTGTTAGCTTTACAGATTTAAATTTGTCAGTGGTGGTTTTAGTTTCGTGAGAGAGTGTACGGAGGTGAGAAGAGAAGGCACAGCGTAAAAAGCATAGGTCTTGGGACTACTCAGGCCTGGGATTGAAACACAGCTTTGCCACCAACTAGACAATGACCTTAGAATGCTTTAAAAAAAAAAAATCTGTTTTTAATTTGGAGACTTCATACTTTTTAATTAAAGACAATGCAGTTCATGGTACGAGATTAGGTCATTTAACATTTTAATCAGGCACCAGCTTTCACAATGGCTAAACAACGCTTGGCACTGAAGGATTTTGAAAACATTAGGACCAACAGGTAGTACAGTATGGCCAAAAATGTGATACTGTTGTAATCTATCAGAAAGCTAATTTAGATTGACATCCAAAGTTGAGCAGTGTTTCCTGGGTACTGGAATAAACACAACCTATTGTCCAAATAAGAGGATGGCACTGTGTTGTAATTAAATAAGTGATATTAGACACTGTTGGCTACTGTTTGAATAACCAACATTTACTGCTGTATCTCATGAATTACTTAAATATATCACATTCATCCATGTTAGCTATATTTTCATTTTATCTGCTAAATTGGTCTATCATTGTCACTTGAATCTAATTTAAACATTTGATTTCATCTTCCCAAGAATAAAAAGTAATCAGGCAGCACTGAACCAGTTTAGTAAAGGTTCCGGTAACCACAGACATACACACTAAAACCTACAAAATTATATTGATAAGCTATTATCCAGAATCAGATCTGTTTTCATATAAAAATAATAAAAATTTGTTCCATAAATGGTAGATTTTAGTTTACCCATAAACTGTGAACAAAGTAATGCATCACTTATTATAAACATAAAAATTCACTTTCATATAAAGATTTTTCTTATTTATTTTTCCAAAAAAGTCCCAGTGCCCTTGGCCCTGGGTGCGTCCCTTCCATAGTACATTGAATAGTACTAACAGACCTCATATTAATTATTTTTTAAACAGGCTTACTAACCCCACAGACAGGATGTGTTGGCCTTAAAGGCATGAGTTATTATAAACACTATCTGTGTAGACATTTGAAAGAAACAGTGTGGGAGTTAAAATTACAGGTTCAAGAACCTATTTTTCGTCTTTCTCCCACACATATACTCATCTCCTGTCATATTCTTTCCCAAAAGTTTGCAAATTTCCAGTGTTTCTCAATAAGTCCTTCCTTTAAATAAATGTGTAAAGTGTCAGTTACAAGCTATGCTTGTTGCCCTCTGTTGTCTTGTGTCAAGATTCTTCATGTGTTGACACAAGAATTAGAATTCTTACAATCCTAATACTTTAGTACTAGAACAAATTATGTTATCCGTGGAAAAATGTTGAAGTTTGTGGCTTCTATCAAAATTTCTATCCTAAAGGAAGGCCCCAGCTGGTGCTTTCTCTGAATTCTATAATATTGTAGTTAAAGTTTGCCACGTAAGGAGAGGGAAGGACTATACATGGAAGAACAATTTTAATGTTTCATGTTTTCCAAATAGTCACTTAAGCACTAATCATGTGGTATTGTGGGAAGAACAGGACATTTTGGGGAGAATAAAACCTGAGATGAATTCTGGCTCCACCATTTCCTTGTCCTGTATCCTTGGGAAAGTCAATCTCTTTTTAATTTTGTCTCCATTTCAATGTACAACACTCATGAAAACAACTTTTTTGAGCAGATCCAGAGCTCTCTTTTGTAAAATGACTTTGTAAACTCTTGAGTTACTGTTCAAATATAAGGTCTTATGATCATTATTTTGATAATAACTACCTAGAAAAAGGAAAGAAAATCTAAGTAAGCCAAAAAAGACTTCATTTGCCAAGGTCATACTCAGAACACTAAACAAATATTGTTAATATGTGATTTCTAATAAGGAAGAAACACTCTGCTAGTTTAATTGGAAAATTAGGCCCAATTCTAAATTTTGCTCACTTGGAATGACAAAACAAACAAACTGTATGCGATTCTATCAGAATATATTCCCCCAACTCACTAGCTAGAAATTGGTGTTTGGTATCAGGTAAAACAAAAGAATATAAACCATTAGATGGAACAAATAAATATTAAGCATCTACTATGTACCAACTACTGTGGGAAGTGCTAGGGATACTGTTTTAAACAAGTATCCCAATCTTTTCAGCTTATATTCTATTGCGTATGTGTAGGCAGTGGGCAGGCGATGGGGAGAAGAGAGGAATACAATCAGTCATCAGGGATATCAGATCAAGATAAGGGTTATGCAGACAGCTAAAACATAGCAATGAGTCAAAATGGCCAGTGTCAACTTTCTACTGGGTGGTCAGGAAAGTCACTTCTGATGAGGTGATATTTAATCAGAAGTCTCAGTGACCAAAAACAAGCCAGCTCTGTGAAGACTAGAATAAGAATGTTTCATGAAAATGGACCAGCTAGTATCAAAAAAAAGGCCCTAAGATGGGGGTTATCCAGAGATGCTTGGGGATCAGCACAGCTGGAGTATACTTGTCAAAGCAGAAGTATGGACTAAGATACTGAGAGACAGGCAGGAAGCAGCTCATATCAACCTTCCTATGCCACAAGTAAGGAGTTTGCATTGCATTAATGTTATAAACATGTTGAGTTGCCACTGGGAAATTTAAGCAAGAGAATGACTTAATCTGATTTTAATGTATATAAAACATAACTACTATTGCTCTGTGGAGATTAGACTGTAGGAGGCAAGAGTGGAAACTGGAAGACCTGTTAGGAGATTACTGGGTTGTTAGACAAGAGACCATAGTGGCTTGAACTAGGATGGTAATAATAAAGACATGCATTCATAGTTCTCTCTGTAGAGGTCTTTTACTTCCTTAGTTAAATATATTCCTAGGTACTTTATTTTCTTTGTTGCTATTGTGAAGGGAATTGAATCTTTGATTTGGTTCTCGGTATGACTGCTGTTGGCATATATGAAAGCCTCTGATTTGT
>CAUYSK010008714.1:0-76553 GCA_963575035.1 Avahi laniger
CCTGTAGTCCCAGCTACTCGGGAGGCTGAGGCAGAAGGATTGCTTGAGCCCAGGAGTTTGAGGTTGCTGTGAGCTAGGCTGACGCCACGGCACTCACCCCAGGCAAGAGAGTGAGACTCTGTCTCAAAAAAAAAAAAAAAAAAAAGCCTCAAAAAGTTACATCTAAATCACACTTTCCAGACCCTGGACTGAGACCTCTCGTTAAATTATAAAATGCTGAAGACAGTGGCAACAGATCGCCTTAGCATCATTCTTTCGGTAAATCTCATACAAGGCCTGCAGTTCCCTCTCTTCCCAATCGAGCTCCGGAGTCCAGCGTCTGAGCTGTGAGGACGCTGAGTTTGGCGTGGCTGAGAATGGGACCAGGGAGCAGGAGCCCATACAAGCTCCACAGGGAGCAACAGCTACAGCCTACCCTCCCTCACCTGCTCCTTCCTGCGAAAACCACAATAAAGGATCTGACCCATGTTTTCCCCCGGCTCGCTCCACCTCCTGATCTACCCTGTGCTTTCCCCGTGTGGCCGTGCACAGTGTGATGTGCCACCCACTTCTAGGGAACCGTGAGTAACAAAACTCCTCCTCCATGACAGTCATCTCCATGTCTGCGTGTCCTACCATACCTGACGAAAACAAATGCTCCATACATGTTAAAACACATGACACCTGTTAACATTTGGGTGTATGTCCCTAGTCTACCCCAGGAGTCATAAAACCACTGACCACGACAATTTTATAAATGGAACACGGCCTTGCCCACTCGTTTTCTAATTGAGTACGGCTGCCCTCACGCTTCAATGGCAGTTCCATGGTCACCATAGAGGTCGCTTGGCTGGCAAAGCCAAAGCCATTTATACTACCTGGCCCTTTCCAGAAGACGTTGTGCTGACCAGCCTTCTATTCTGCATGTACCTGAGCAAAGTGTGAAAACTCCCAGCACCCCCATTATACACCAGGCACTGGGGGCACAAAGGCCAATTTGAGACCCCAGAACTCCACCTCCTACGACACAGGAGATGTCGTCTTGGCCTAGAAATTTTTCGGAGATGCCGTCACTCACCCCTTAGCCCTGAAGAAACGCAAGTGATCCTAATATGAAATACCTGTTTCTAGGCTATATTACCACCCAGAATGCACCCCCAATCTCCCAACCCAGGGTACATGAGTCAGGAAATGTATCCCTGGATAACTGAGTTAGTCTCCCTGGCGTATTATTCAGTATTTGCTTTTGTTTGCTACCGGAGACGTCTTTGGGCCTGGGTAACAGGGACTGCCAGCGCACGGAGGCTCTCGGGGAAAGGCACGCCCAGGACCACTCGCGCGCTCCCCCAAGGACAGGGAGCCGGTGAGTGAGTTCCGAAAAATCATTAAGGGTCACAGTCAACTTTTACTCGTAGTGTCAATCATAAATGACACCATGAAGGTTGGAAACAGTCTTATATTATTCTTGACCAGGTTTACGAGGTTAAAGGTCATTAGGTTACAAGACTAAAAACTGAAAAGTGGTCACCATCTATTTTACACTGATGTCATTACGCCAGGAGACCCTAACTCCAGGAGCCTGTGAGGGCCTTCTTCAGCTGCACAGCGGGATGGCCGCAACCCCCAAAAACACTCCCGGGGCCCGCCCTGCTGTGCTGTAGCTCTCCCATTCACCCTCAGTCACTCACTGTCTTCCCCCACAGTGACTCGTTCCAGAGCTTTCCTTCCAAACCTCCCACCCCCACACTTCCCTCCCTGCACAAAATCTAAACCACACCAGGGCCTGGACTGACTGCTCTCCCTCCCAGACTCCGTCCCACGGCTTCCCCTGGCAGGTCCTGCCGGAGCCAGCTCTGACCCAGAGCCTGGCCTCCTGGGGCCTCCTCCACTCTCCGCCCCTGTTCCTGGTCTCTCCATGCCCACTGCCTCCCTCCCCTGGGCCGAAGAGCATCTCTGTGCATTTCCCCTCATTCGGAAGAGGAGGAGGAAGGGAGGCAGGACAGGTTCCCACGTCTTCCTCCAGCACTCGCTCTCTCTGCGTCCCTCTGTGAACCGTGACAAAGCATACTCTAAACCACTGCGTCCAGCTCCTCGGAGCAACCGTCTCTCCACAGCCCCAAGCTCCTCAGAGAAATTCTCTCCGAACTTACTAGAAGCACCGAGAGTTTCCCTCGTGGTCTCTTCGCACTCTGGGGGTGCAAGGTGGCGGGTGTCACAGCAAGGAAGCCAGGCTGAGGAGAGACACGGCATGGCCTCCAGGCCACAGCTGCAGGCTGGAGTCTGCGCCTGACCTTGAGCTCGGACTCCCGCTCTTGATGAGGAAACAGGCAAAGCAGGGAAGCCTGGAGCAGGCTCCTGACATTCCTTCCAAATCCGCAAAACCAGAAAGGGCTTTCTGGCAACATCAGTTTTGGTTTTATAGAAACCAAACATTTTACTTTCTTCTAACACTTCTTTGACCCTTTAATCTAGCAAGGCAGCCCTCTCCAGAGAAGTGGGAGGAAGCACTTTCCAAACAGGGTCCCTCCTCCCCTAGACCCTGGATTTGGATGCTCTCCCTCCCTCTCCCAACCCCCTCCCCCTTCTCTGGAGCTGCTGTGAGGGGAGAAACGGCACAGGAGCACACACAGCCCTGGGACCTCCCCGTTAAAAGGACCACCTGGGCTTCTCTGCAGAGGTCCAGCTGCAGAGGCACAGCAGCCAGTCAGCAAATCCGGGATCTACTGGGCAGGATGTGAGAAGGAAAAAGTGGGGTCAAGACCTTTGACCTGGGCAAGTGGACAGAAGGAATTTCCATGTAGTGAGATGGGCACAGTGTGGGAGAAGCCAGGCTGTCAGGACACACTACATGCAGGTACAGGATCAGAGAAAACGGAACTGATGAGATTTTTTCTCATCCCTGCATGCTGACATTAATGCACTGTTACCCCAGGGAATGGGTCTGCTCTAACAACCAAACATAATCACCCTTCCCGTCCTCAGCGAGGTCCTGTGGATTCGGACACGGTTTTCCTCCTCTGCCTGCCACTCCTGGAGCAGGCCCCTCCAGCCCATGATGGGCAGAGGTGTTGGCGGTAGAAGCCGACATCAGACAGCACACACCTGACTGCAGCATGTCTGCTGCGAGCAAAGCGGTGTCGGGTAGACGTGTGCTGCAGTCAGGGAAGGCTTCAGGGCAGATGTGGGAGCTGAGCTGGGGAAAGCGGTGGAAATTAGAGGGGTGGAGAACGGAAGGTGACAGCAACAGAGTAACAAAACCACAGAGATGAGGGCATGTGGAGTAGGCTGGGAAAACAGGGAGAAAAACTAGGGTCCCAAAGACGGGCACGGGGGAACAGAGCCCTTTGTGGAACGTTTGTGACGGGCCTGGTGCTGAGCCAAGCATGGACACACCTTTGCTTTTCAACTCCCCAGCAGTACCGTGTGGCCGGTGTTGCAGAGGACCCTAAAGCTCAGGAATTCAAGCAACATCAGCATTTAACTGCTGTGGCCGGGACTGGGGCCTTTGGACCCCAGAGCGCTCCAGGAATAGAGACCGGTTGGGGTAAAGCGCAACAATATCCACCTTGACCACACAGACTCTGAGATAAAACAGTCTGGTTTCATGGACAGGGTGAGGCCCATGTATAAAATGTCTCTCCCCTCACCCTCGAAAACAGAAAAAGCTACCAGAAAATTTCTTTCAAAAATACCATAAGAAGTCAGAACTCCTACTTTACAAAGAAATGCCAAATTAAAAGACATATTAAGAAAAAATCTCTTATTCTCTCACCTATAAAAAGCTGGAAAGGGTCTAGACCCTACAATCTAGATGATGCCAGCATTCATCAAACTCCAAAGCTCTCCATGTTTACTACCATGTTAATCTATTTTACATAAAATTTGGATTTTTATTGTAAAATTCTTTAATGCATAATTCTGAGATGGAATTTTATATGGTTTTGTTTCCAAAAAACAAATTTCTTATCTACTCTGGCCACACTAGTTCTGTATCACTAGAGTCACTACAAATAACCACCAGGAGCTTTTCGCAGGAAGTTTGCATAATTTGTAAGATCTGTCATTTTCAAAGCTACATTATTTTCCTCCATTGGTTCTAAAAACTGCAATAACTAAGAAAGCAATCATCTTCTGATGAAATCGCCAACATCAATCACCACACACTCTGGACCTGCTGTCATCAACGCCTGTCTATGAAGCAATCCGTCAAAATAGCCACTGACAGTACAAAGAGGGACACCTTTGAAACATTACCCTCCTCTCTCCTTACCCGTCTCCCGGCCCACAGCCCTGTTATTTCTGAAAGCATGAAATACTTTAAATGTAGCCATTCAATCAGAGTTTGCACTTCTTATCATAAATCTCATCACATGTTATTACATTCCTTCACCCACCCTTAATTGAGACTGTAACTTCTAAAAAATTAATCCTCCTTTCGACTTGGAAGGGACTCAACTTGGAATGGCCTGTTGACCCTGCTACTCCCTAGGTAATGCTGTGGGCCAGGCCGCCCCCGCTCTCAGAAAGAGAAAAGGAGAACCTATTTCTGAAGACAGTTGGAATGTCTGGCCTTCAGATCACACACAGCACATTGAGCAGCCCTCCGGCTGCTCTCCCTGGGACAGCATCCTAAAAGGAGCTCCCTCTGCAACCTCAGCAACTAAATTCCCTTTGGAGCTGCCAAGGCAGAAAGTTCTTCACAAAATTTATCTTCTTTTTTTAATCATAAATTTCAAGGATGGCCATAAGCAACACATCGGTAGACTCTGCTCTTACCACCCATACATAAAACCTTTCTGAAAAGTTAAATTCACTGTCAACACTGGATAAAGACCAAGACAACAACAAAAAAAGTTTCCTTACTGTGCCTTTTTTCGTTTTCCACCTAAGCAGGTGCACACACAGAGGAGGGTTCTGTTGGTTGCCATTCCCCCTCCGTGCCTGTTTCAGGGCTATCCTGTTTAATAGAAGCTTCAGTGATTACAACACATATCGGGGCTGACAAGAGTCTCTCTTGGGGTGAGGCATCCAGAAGTGCCAGAGGATGCAGCCCCACAATCCCGACAGCCAACGGCAGACAGAAATATACAGAGATAAGTATCACACTTAGGTTCTTTCCCACACCCACCCCCCAACGTTTGTGGAGTCAAACGTGCCTGTTGGCAACATCAGAGGAGCTAAGTTTTTACATCACAAAAGTCTGATTATGCTGGTGACTCAAACAGGAGGGCAAAGATAGCAAACACCCTGCCTGGGTAATGAACCACCCTGGGCCCAGAATCAAGCCTGCACTCATCTCCAGGGTCCCAAAATAACTCACTGCTGGCCAGAGCATGGGCCCTCCCAGACCACAGCCGGGGCTGTCTGAGGACGGCTCTCCCGGCAATCGTCTCTCATGTCTACGTGACTCTAAATGGGTAGAGTCGATAAAATAAGGGCAGACTCCAAGGGTCCACCGTGGCTTGGCTGCGGATCAGACTCAGCAAGAATTAATGAGGGTGCTAATCCACACAGGCCTAGAGCTCGGGGAGAGGGACGTCCATGTCTCGGGGCCTTGGACACCATTCCCACCACTATCCCCGCTCTGTCCCAGGCCCACGATCTCAGTGGGAGGAGGTGGAATCCACAAGGCAAGAAAACAGAAGGGTATCCCTAGAAGTCTAGAAAGCAACACAGACACAAAGAAAGCAATCTACAGAAGCAGGGCTTGAAACAAGTGAAAACCTGGCAACGACCCACCGTCCATCCACAGGTGGGTGGGTGAGCCACTGCAAACGTTCCCCTACAGTGGAATACCACCCAGCAATAAAAAGGAGCACACGTGGATGCGTGCGTCAACACAGGCAAGTCTCAAAACAGAGAGAGGCCAGACAAAATGAATCGATTCCCTTTATGCAACACTGCAGGAAAATGCAAACCAATCTATAAGAGTGAAAACAGATCAGTGAAAGGGTGGGAAGGAAGGACTGCAAAGAGGCAGGAGGAAACAGCGGGTAATGGATATTTTCATTGCCTTGATTACTTGATGGCTTCCCATGTGTCAAAATCTATCCATTTGCACATTTTAAATACTGCAGTTTACTGTGCTCCATGTATTACACCCACTTTAAACTGTTTAAAAAAAGAAAACCATTTGAGAGAGAGGAGGATACATATCAAGGAATCTGGTGTGACCAAGAACAAGCTGAGTGGATTCCCATCACACATATAGTTACGCTCTTAAAGTTGCCTTGAGCTCTGACTTGGGGAATGCTGAGTCACTGGCCCTGAAAACAGAGAGTTAGGTTTCTATGAGCTGGTCAGACGTCTGTCAACCAATCAACATATAACCTTGTTTTATGTGTGTGTCTGTTTAAAGACACCTTACCTAAAATATGTTGTTGATTCATTAACATTGAACTCATGGCCAACAGCACTCTAACTCATGCCTGAACAAAGGTCGCCTAACATACATAGCTTCTCTGTGAGGCATGTGACGCTTCTCTGTGAGGCATGTGACACTTCTCTCGCGCTTAGACACAAAACTATACTTTGGGGCCACTTTAAATAACAAAATCACCAACAAAAAGTACAAAAAAAGCAAAAAATACAGCACCAGTAGACCACAAAAAGGACACTTGTTCACAGTACGAGAGCCTTGGCTGACCTCTGCTGGGAAAGTGTGTGTTTCTCACTGCTCTGGGCATGTCCGTGAATGACCACGAAAGCACAAGCATGGACTCGGGGAGTTACAAGTAAGTTTTACAAGTAGGCGAATACACAAATACAGGATCCTCGAATAACGAGGACCGACTCTATCTAACTTCATTGTGCCTGGGTGTCATCTTTAAAATGTCCCCTCCAAAACTCACATTGAAATTAATCCCTAATATGGAAGTGTTGAGAAGTGGGGTCTTCAGGAGGTGACTGGGTCATGGGGGCTCTGCCCTTGTGAGTGGATTAACACATGCACAGATTAATGGATTGATGAGTTATGAGTTAATGGATTAATGGGTTATCATGGGATTAGGACTGGTGGCTTTGTAAGAAGAGGAGACAGCCCTGAGCTGGCACATGAGCATGTTCAGCACCTCACCGTGTGACGTCCTGCACCCACCCCAGGACTCTGCAGAGTCCCCTCCAGCAAGAAGGCCCTCACCGGATGCGGCCCCTCAATCTCGGACTCCTCAGCCTCCAGGACTGTAAGAAATAAATCATTTTCTTTATAAATTACCCAGTTTCATGTATTTCTCTCATAAGCAACAGAAAACTGACTAAGACCCTGGGTTTCCTTTCTACCTCCAATATACCCCAGACAGGGCACTAGAAACTCCAACCAGGAACCGCCGACAGGTTCAGACGGAAAAGCTCCAAGAAAGCCTGTCCCCCAGCCAAAGGACCAGGAAAAGTGTGGCCTAACAGAACCAAAACCTTTTTGACAATACCCACCAGTAAACTAGCTGCCCCCCACCACAGTTTCAGGGGGTCGAGTGGGGAGCTAATTTTCCATCCCCTCCCAGGCCCTGACTTGGCACAAGCAGGTGGCAACATTCCAATCTCCTGACGTGGTGTCTGCTGGCCAAGCAGGAGCTGATCTATGTCCCACCTGAAGAAGTAGACAGGGGCGCGACTCCCTGCAGGGGTAAAGCCAGTGGAGTCCAGTGGGGAGCTGAGCCTACCCCCTGCCAGCATCACTGCGAGGAACAAGGTGGTGAGGGGCAGGGCCGGTTGGCATCTGCCTCCCCCCAACCTTCTGTGTTGGTGGGGCCCATGGAAGCTCACTGTCCACCTCACGCTGCAGTGAGGAGGCAGTGCATGTGGGTCTCACCCCACTGCCCCACCCTGGGGTCGGCAGGGCCCACAGGGAGCTGAGCATCTCCCCCACCTTGACCTGCAGGCCACACATCGGCAGAGAAACTGCCTGCTAAGAAGAGGATTGCATAAGATCCACACTCTCACACTCTTATACCCAAAATGTCCAGGGTACAATGAAAATCACCTGTCAGACCAGAATCAGGACAATGGCAACATGAATGAGCGAAGATAATCAACAGATGCCAACAGTGACGTGACTCAGAGGCTGGAATTACCTAACAAGGATTTCTAAGCAGCCGTCTTAAAATTGCTACCACAAGAACTACAAACACTCCTGAAACAAGGAGCGCTGCAGGGCTACTTGTCTAAGTCACTCCCAGGCAGAGAGAAAGATTATTCTCCTTCCTCAATATCCTTCCTTCAATCGTCACTCCCTGACCCAGCATCGCGGGCCATCTGGTTTCGGCAGCCTCGAGTCCACAGCAAGCAGCAAAAGGGGGACAAGGGGCCTGGCCGCCTGGGACCCGTGCGCTGGGGCTCGGCACTGCAGGGGTAAAGCTACGATCAGCCACAAAGCGATTCTTTCCTGTGATTCCTCCTGAGATAGAGCAGTCCTGCTACCTCCAGCACCTCTGCTACGAGCAGGCGGGTAAAGGGCCTATTTGTTTGACAAAAAACAGTCCCTTCTGACACAACAGGGTCTGCTCCACAAGGAGGGCAGTGGCTCTTAGGGAAGGTCGCGGCTCATGGGAAGGTGCTCCAGGGGTGACCAGGGTGGGAGGTGGCGGCAGCCCCAGCCCGCTGGCCCCAGGAGCCCTCCGTGAAGGGGCCCCGCCTCCTGGGCAAACAGTGCCTTGGGCGTCGGCCACCTGGAGAGAAGCAGGGCAACGTCCACACGTGCACTTTTATGTAAAATGCCATCCAGCAGCCAACGCGGAGCTAACGTAAGGCTGACGGTGGGGCAAGAGAGCCCAGAACCTTCCTACTGAGGGCAGTGGACATGAGGAAAGGCGACAGGCAGGAAGCAGATCACCTGATCTCCCTTCAGGGCCTTGGCTTGTGTTTCCCTCTGTGATGGGCTCAACTGTGTCCCCAAAACATCCTTGAGATGAAGCTCTAACCCCTAACACCTCAGAAGGTGACTGTATCTGGAGACAGGGTCTCTACAGAGGTATTTAGTCAAAATGAGGTCACAAAAGAGTGGGCCCCTAATCCAACATGACTAGTGTGCTCATAGGAAGAGGAGATGAGGACACAGAAACACACAGGGAGAGACGGTGTCTACAAGCCCAGGAGAGAGGCCTCAGGAGGAGCCAACCTGCTGTCACCTTGATCTTAGACTTCAGCCTCCAGACTGTGGGGCAATAACTGCTATTGCTTAGCCACCTAGTCTGTGGGGCTTTGCATGGCAGCCCGAGCCGACTGACACTGTCCTCCACCCCAGGGTGCAGGCTCCAACAGGCCCGCTTGCTGGAAGGCCATTCTGGCCTGAGCGCTCTGCCTGCAGCCCTGGCTGCACCTCCAACCAATATCTCAGACCTGCCTGTAGTATCGTTAAGAATCCCTTGTCCAGGACTAACCAGGACGAAAAGAAAAGGTCCATTTCCAGAAAGAGCTGCCTCAGGCTAACGTGCTGAGGGAAGGCAGGGGTGCCAGTACCTGCTCTGGGCCTTCCTTATCTATGCAGACCCCAATGTCAGCACTAAGGCAGGGCAGGCCGACACACAACATGTTAGGAACAAGGCGCAGGTCAAGAGCCTCCCCCGTGTACTCTAGCCCAGCTGCGCCAATGACAGCTACCAACTCTTGTGGCTCACCATGTGAGGGCTGCTCAGAGCCACCTAGGAAGCAGGCACCATCACCCCCACCTTACAGAAGGGCAGACAGAGACCTGTGAAGCCAAGGGACCTGTCCATGTGCACAGCATGGTCTGCAGAGCCCGGTTCAGGCGTGACCCAGACTCTCCCATCCCCGCTGGATTAAGGTCATGATCCTGAGCAAAGCAGAGCAGAGCAGAGCCGACGAGGGGGAGGGAGAGGACAGAGACAGAGGCAGGGAGACTCCCTTTGGGAAAACTGTAAGAAAGGACCCAGTATCAGGCCTCTGCCCACAGTGGCACGCATTTATTGGCCTTGCCTTTATCAATACTGAACAGCCGGCTCTCCTGCAAAGAAAGGCTCCATCAGTGAGAACACACACAGGACTTACCTGTGGCTCTGTGTGGCAACGTGGCCACCTAGCTCCACGTCAAGGATCCAGTGAGGACACAGCCACCGGTCACTGGGCCTGCAGCCGCCTTTTCCTGCCCAGCATCACGGTCAACTCCAAAGCTAGAAAGAAAAGAAGTCATCGTTCAACTCACATCGCATTTGTACAAATGTGAATTTATGCTCTGTGCCCAGGACAAAATTTTTAAAACACAGATGAGAAAGTGAGTCCAAAAGAAGTAGCCTTCTTGCTGCCACATCAAGTGGCTGCAGGGACGGATGCCCAAGACCAGAGGATGGAAGGGAGGACACCTGGGCTCCCAAGCACTGCCCACATGTCTCCCGCACCCCAAAGCAAGTGGTTCCCAAGGCAGCGGGGTGTGGAGCACACAGACGCTGGCCCCTTGAAAGGCAAAGTTACCTAGAATTCACGATTCAAGCCCAGATCAAAGCCCAGGCCCTTCTCAGGGTCCTCCCAGGCTACAACCCTCTGTCCACGCTGCGGGGATCTGCCTCTACCTCAGACTAGGCACCACTCCACGGTGCCTGGGGCTGTTCTCAGCAGAGGCCTCGCTGGGCAGAAAATGATACACTCTGAGCGGTGAACACGTGTTCTACAGGAGGGGTGCAGAGCAGGCAGACCTGGAGGTCAAATCCTGGCTCTGATCTACTTGGATTCATCATTCAAGTCCTGTGGACTGAGGGCTTGAGATGCTGTTCTGGGCATGGAGAAGAGGGTGGAAATCAAGTCTAACCCTTGCCCTGCTGGAGGTGATGGTGTAGTGAGCTGTGCAACTAACCAGTCCTTCCAGACCCCAGTCCCTCTGCAGGGCACTGGGGACAAGGCCCACCTCACTGAGGATTTAATCCATTGCATTGGAATGCCACCGGGTTTTCACATTTCTAAAGGAGACACACGGGGAAGACTTCACAGAGAACACACAGCAAGGGTGCAACCAAGGGGACTATCGCCGTCATTGCCTTTCTGTGCTGAGTTGAGCCACCGCCTATGACGTGGGTGCTCTCAACAGAGCACTCAATGAAGGGCTCAAAGACTAAATTTTCATAATCATTAAATGGTGAAAATAAAACCTGCCCCTGCCTCTTACCTGACAAGGAAGAAGTCTTGGGCCCAGAGACAACCAATGTGCAAATACGGCCATCAAAATGGCTGTTAAAAAAAAAAAAAAAAAGGGCCCACTGGGCACACTTGCTGAGAACCTGGGCTTGGGAAGCAGATACACCACCCCCTAGCAGGAGACGTCTGCGAAAATGATTGAGGTCATTGAGCCTCAGTGTCCCCACCTATAAAATCGGCATGAAAATAGTGTCTCTCTCATAGAGACTTTATGAGGATTCAGTGAGCTAATGCTCATGAAGACATAGGACAGGATTCAACATACAGCAAATGTTCAAAAAACGTACTGGTCATCACTCACTACAATGAGCCGAACAATTCTCCCACTGTCAGGGGCCAAACACACTGGCCACCTGCGAGCTTTATGGCTTGCTGATGTTTAAGGAGGATGCTAACCTTTATACAACTAACAGCAGAGGCATGTGATGCATGATTATTTCATTGCCCAAAGCTGAACATTATCTGCATATACAAAGGCATTTTATTAAGGGTGCTGCTTTAACTCTTTCAAAGAATTTGAAAGTTTGAAAATTATCATGCTGATTATGTCAACTGGAATATGTCTAAATTCTAGTAGCTTACATTGACCACAAGTTAAAAACACAAACAAAAAAAGGTACACGGTTAAACAGGTACGATGGTCTTTGAAATGGCAATGGGAACGCCGGAGAAGGACGAGGTCACCATGAGGACTGCATATGAATCACTTCTAATCCTCATATCCTCAGACTTTCCCGTCTCCAAAGAGCCTAATTTTTTCCTGGATTTCAATTCGAATGCCCCAGGACCACTTCCCAATGTGCCTCAGGCAGGTAGCTTCAAATTTGAAACAGACACTTGGCAGGTTTGCTTTTTGCCATAGGCACAATAAATAAATTAAGGTATAATGAAATATAGTCATCCTATCATACTGGTCACTATTTCACCCATTTTTGTCTATTTTCAGCAAAGCTGATATTGAACTTTACAGTACAAAACAAAAGCAACATGATTTTTGAACCTGATAAACTGAAGAGTGAATAAGATACGATACCTCCTCAATAACCTCAGTGCCAATCGGTGCCTATGAGAGAGCAGCCGCTCAGCCCTGTTTACAGGGGCCCTGTCCAGTACCCATGCCAAGGACCAGCGCACCCTGCACGCAGACCAGCACACCGCACGCGCTGACCTGGGCTGCGGGACAGGCACCCACAGAGTCCACGCAGAACTCACTCGGCTATTTGCCTGTCAGTCAAGAGAGCGCTTCTCACGCAGTTCATAGACGCGGCATAAACTTGAGATCTTAAAGAAAATACTAACCTGGGCAAAAATAAATAATGTCTTAACTTACTTTCAAAATATTTCAGAAACAAAGGGCCTCTTGATTCCTGTTTAGTATCTTTGATATTTTCCAAAAATTCCTGAGCTAACATAAAGTTTTCCTTCTGTCCAGCTTTCTCACACTAAATATTTAGAGTAATAACAGTGACTATTTAGATACTCAAAAAATTCCAACTTTCACGACAAGAATATTCAGCCTGTTCAGCCAGACAGTTCTGGAGTGAAATCTGGGCCTTCTCAGAAGGGGACAGAATACTTTCAATTAAAAAAAATTAAACTCCTTATTGTACTGACATCAGAGACTCAGAGACTACAATTTTCTCACGGAGTAAGAAGGTGCTTCTGAAGACAAATTGAGAAAGATGTGAATAAAATGGAATTGAAGAAAAGACAAATTTCTAAAAACCAATTACAAAATTTCAGAATGTTGTTGCCAGAACCCATGGACAGCTTAAACCTGAATCCACAATCAAATACAAAATGCCACACTTCTCACTACTTTTACCAGGGGCATCTTTAGATACCTTCAGACCAGATGTGCAAATCCAACAGCCACAGTTCCTTTCCTTATCTTCAGACAACGGAACAGGAGGCGGAAGGAAACCTAGCAGCAGAAGGAAATGAAAACACAGCACCCATGCCCACCCAACTGCCAGCCTCACACAGGCGTCCCTGGATATCCAAGAGGGACTGCTTCCTGGATCTCTGACACCCAAATCCACTCAAGTTCCTGATATAAATGGCACAGTATTTGCATACAACCTACAAAAACCCCTTCATATACTTTAAACCATTTCTGGATTACTTATACAATGCAAATGCTATGTAAATAGCTAAACTGTATTGGTTTTTCTATTTGTATTAATTTTTATTGTTATTTTTTACTGTGTGGGGTTTTTTTCTGAATATTTTCAATCTGAAGTTGGTTGAATCTGTTGATGCGGAGGCTGAGGATACAGAGGGCCAACTGTACTTTCAAAAATGCCAAATACATAGAAAACATTCAGCAATGGGTATTTACCCAAAGGGAAAGAAGTCATTTTATCAAAAAGACACTTCCACTTGAATGTTTATTGCAGCACAATTCACAATTGCAAAGATGTAGAATCAACCCAAGTGCCCATCAATTCATGAGTGGATTAACAAAATGTGGTGTATATACATTACGGAGTACAACTAAGCCATAAAAAAGGACAAATTAATGCCTTTTGCAACAACCTGGATGGAACTGGAGACCATTCTCCTAAGTGAAGTTATCTCAAGACTGGAAAAACAAACACCACATGCACTCATCATTAAATTGGAAATAACGAATGAACACACAAATGCACAGAGGGAAGTAAAACTCAGTGGAAATCAACCGGGGTGGGGGGATGAAGGGATGGGCGAAAACCTACCTAATGGGTACAATGAACACTATTTTAGTGATGGGTACACCAATAGCTGTGACTCATGCCAGCGCAAAAGCAATCCATGTAACCAAAAACATTTGTACTCCCTCAATATTTTGAAATAAGAAAAAAATTTCAGCAATACCTCAGCCGTGACGGTCCCATTCGACCCCTCCCTCACTGGCACTGGCAGACACCAGGAGAGGGCCAAAGACACAGTCTGCAGGAACGCAGCGCAGAGAACTGACAACCCCAAAATCGTTTCTGAACTGGCCGCCATCACCAAAACCAACAGAACTTAACCAAAATGTGTAAATGGGCCCAGACCCACCTGGATCTCAATTCCAGGGCCAAGTAGGACCAACAATTCTAACACTCCTCACTGCGGAGCCTCTAGGAACCACCAGCCAAGCAAGTACAAAGACGGGGTAGCCAAAGAACACCTGCCCATCACACGAACCAGAAATGCAAAAAGGTAAGAGACTGTCTACCTGAAAAAGGCAAAATGCTTCTCTCTAAAACTAGTCAAAAGTCTAGAGAGATAGGATGAATACACACGTACACATAAACACAGTGAATGATCAGAAAACCAACAGAAAAGACACCACTCACCATAGCTTATATACATACATGGGCATATTTTAGTGTAGTCCTAAGAACAGCCCTACACAAACAAAATTTCACATTTACTTGAGAGATATAAAATGACCTGAATGAATGGAAACATGCTAAGTTCCTAAATGGGAAGATTAAATATCACAAAGATTTCGATTCTTAAACGTAATTAATTCAAAAATTAAAAATAATTTTATAAATGAAATACAGTATCAATCTAAATTCAAGCAGCATTTTTTTCTTGGCGCCCACTAGAATAATTCTAAAATTAACAAAATAAAAAAATGGTAAGATGGTCAGCCAAAGAACATTAAGGGAGAATCACTCTCATCACGTAGTAAAATACACCCTAAAGCAAAAGTGTTAAAATAGTGTGGTACTGGCACAAAAATACATGTTCCTGTTCATCAGGAAGCAGTGAATCTACAAATATAAACACGAGTGTTTTCATCACGGCGCCACGCACTACATGAGTACGCAGGAACGAGAGTGGGAACGTGTCTTCACGCCCTCGCAGCCAAGCATACAGGATCCGTGGGCCTGGAATTCGGGGGCTTCCAGCCGTTTCTGGCTCTCCAGATGATGCCACCCCAGGTGACAAGGACACCTGCGATGACTGGCGAGGGCAATGGCAGTCACCCTTGGTGAAAACCTACTGCACGTCACACATCTTTACAGTCTCTCGTAAGGACTTTCTGAAGATCAAACGAAAAGGAGTAAAAGGCATGAGAGACACATCATAAACACGTAAGGATGTGGCCCCTCATCAAGAACAACCAAATACCAACCCCTGGACGCAGCACTGCAGCCCGCACTTTACAGATGCAGAACCAAGGCTGGGAGACAGCAGGTACGTGCCCAGGCCACACAGGCGACGGATGGCAGAGCCAAGATGCCAGTCGATGCGTGCTGGGTTCTTTGAATCCACGCCGCCTACTTGTTCATTCTGATAAAGTATGAATTGTACCATACGAAAAAAAGGATAGAAAACTTCTGCAATTACTGTAAGGTTTCTCTTCATTTTTATTCTTTTGTTCACTTGTTTGGAGCACATTTTATCATTTCCTTTTAGAGAAAAAAATAGCCAAAAGAGCCTAAAATCCAAAGCACAGAAGACGAAAGAAAAAATTTTTTTAAGAAATCCCCCGCTTGCCAGTAATTAAAGATTTTAGTGATGAGGAGTAAATAAAGAACCCCTTAAGCTCCCCACAAAAAGAAGAACAAATGACGTCCCCATGAAAACTAAGACCAAAGGGCCCACAACTGCAGTATCATCCATACTGTTCCAGGGTCCTAAACCATGTGGTAAAATAAGAAACAGAAACAAGGTGTAAATGTTGAGTAAAAAAAGATTTTTTAAAACTATCATTAAATTTACAGACAAAATGCAGGACCATAAACTCAAAAATAATCAGGACTGTTATGAACATTTAATAAGGCCGAGATCCCAGAGTGAGCCACGCACAGCTCCGAGACAACAAGAAAGTCTAATGGGGAAAACGACTTCATTTGCAGAACAAAAATAACACATTTCAAAATTATATACACAATCTTTTTAAGAAAATGAAAAAGTTTTAAGGAGGAACCTGAAAGAAGACCAGAAGGAGAAACACACCACCTCCCTGGAAAGGAAGCCCTCACACGGCCGCCTGCGAACCCATGGGTCGGCGCAATCAATCCCAAGGCAGGCCCTGGTCCTGCAGGCAGTCAGCTCGCTGAGCCACACGTACGGGAACAGACTCATAAATCCACGGCACACAGGCAGAGAATGCGGACAGAGGTGAATGATCACACAGGAATTATTAATAAAAACAAGATCAAGGACAGCTGGCGATTGGTGCTGAGTAAGATATGGTCGGAGGCTCACCTCTCACATGGTCCTCATAGAATGATTTAAAACATTACAAAAACTACTAAGAGAAAATATAAAAGAATAATGTTACAAAAACGGGGTGAGGAAGATCTTCCTAAGCAAGATTTTTAACCTAGAAGCCATGAAGGAAAAACCAACTCCATCACAGCAAAAGACCCTAAATACAAAATCAAAAGACAAGCAAAAAGCCCTGGAACAAAATATTTGCATTATCATGCAGCCAACAATCTGCATTTAATCTCCTATTAAAATAGGAGATAGAATAAGCTGTCCAGTATAAAAATGGAGAGAGGGTAGAAGCAAACAATTTGTAAAACAGACATTTGAAACATGCTTGACTTCACTAGGAACCAGGGAGGTAAACCAGCAGCACACGTGCTGGAATTTGTGAGCTATCAGATAGTTGAAAATTAAAAGAACAGGGACTACTGAGAGCTGAGGAAGGTCAGTGGAGTAACAGGGCTCTTCTAAACCATACCACGTGGGCTTGGGGAGCCCAACTGGGGACTGGGCAGCAGCTCTCAAATTTCAGTTTCTGGTGCAGGCATCCTACTTGGAGTAACTTATCCTACAGAAGGACTCACATGCATACACACATGGACACACACGCATACACACATCGATGTCCACTGCACACTTTCATATAGAACACTGAAAGTAACCTAAGTGGGCCTGCCCAAATCCCTCCTCTCCCCCAACTTGCTGACACCCACCAAATTGCACATGGCAGAAGCAAGAGTCTTCCTCCATTCCTAACTTTCTTTCCCTCCCCCTTCCAATGCAATCCACCAGCCCAGCTCATTTCAGCTGCAGAAGCCTCTGAAAGCCATGCCCTTCCCTCTATCTCTGCTGCCAACTCCAGGCCCCCAGCCCTCATCTGACCAGGACCCAGAGTCCCCATCTCTCAGCATCCTCACCACTTCCCACTCACCTGGCCCTGGCTCTGTAGAGCCTGAGAGCTGGCACCATTGCTCACTGCACTTCAAATGCACCTGACTATCCAAAGACAGCTGCCAGGCCTGATCCATAGGGTTCTGGCCACCTCTGTACTGCTGTCCCCACTGGAATCACCTGCCCACCTGCCTGGCCTCTTCCAGGATCTCCCACTCTCCTCCCTCAACGCCTTTGCATGCTCTCTGCCCTCTATCTGGAATTCTCCCAAACGTCCAAGCCCCCAGCCTGCCTTCCACTTCCACCAAGGATCCAGACTACCTGTCCACCGTGTCCTGTCCCTGCCCACCCTAGAAGATCAGGCCACCCAGCCCACTGGGCCCCACTCCATGGCAGGTCTGTCGGCTGGGCCCGCCTCTCCTGCAGGGCACATCAGCCTGGACGGTGCTGTGCTTCCTCGTGCTCACTCATTCTGTGTCCATTTCCCTGCTAAGAAGCAGCTCTGAGGCCGGAGACCCCATCTGTCCTGGCCACTGCTGTATCCCATCTCTCAGCAGAGCCAAGCACCTCAACTCTTTGCTGAACACACGAAAAAATGTCCTGACAGGAGCCTACTTAAGTACTGTAGAGTACAGCAATCCTGCAGATGGCAGGCAGCACGGGAAAGCGTGAGAGAGCTCTGGGCTCGGGGGTGCAGCCACGGACGTGGCTCAGACTTGGCTACCAGCTCCGACAGCCTCAGCAAGTGCTCAGCCTCCCCTGCCTCAGTTTCCTCAACCACAATATGAAAACAAAACAGTCCCAATCCTACGCAAGAATGCAATGACACAATTCCCACGGTGCTGCATACGGCACTGGCAGAAGGCAAAGGCGTAGGCGGTACTGCTGCAGAAAAGTGGGAAGGGGCAAATGTGCATGGGTCTGCGTCTGCGAATTCCACATAGAGAATGGGAAAACAATTTACAAACTACCCTTCCACCAAGGGATTAATAACCAGAATACAGAAAGAACTCAAACAGCTCAATAGAAAAAAAATAAATACCCAATTATAAAATGGGCAAAAGACCTGAATAGACATTTCTCAAAAGAAGACATAAAATTGAATCCAGCAATAGTATGTTGGAAAAAAAAAAAGAAGACATACAAATGGCCAACAGGTACATGAAAAAACACTCATCATCACCAGTCATCAGAGAAGTACAAATCAAAACCACAAGGAGATATCACCTTACACCTGTTACAACGGCATGTATCAAAGAGACAGGCAGTAACAGATGCTAGCAAGGATGTGGAGAACGGGGAACCCTCGTACACTGTTGGTGGGAATGCAAATTAATCAATATAATCATTATGGATAACTGCACCGAGGTTCCTCAAAAAACTAAAATTAGAACTGTCATTTAATCCAGCTATTCCACTACTTGGGTATATATACAAAATAAAGGAAATCAACATATTGAAAAGTATCTACATTCCCATGTTTGTTGCAGCACTATTCATAATAGCCAAGATATGGAATCAACCCAGGTGTCACCAATGGATGAATGGATGAAGAAACTGTGGCATATGTTCACAATGGAATATTACTCAACCATAAAAAGAATGAAATCCTGTCATTTGCAGCAATATGGATGTAACTGGAGGTCAATATGTTAACTGAAATAAGTCAGGCACAGAGACAAATATCACGTGTTCTCACTCATACGTGGGAGCTACAAAGAGGATCTCATGAAGACAGAAAGTGGAATGGTGGTTACCAGGGGCCAGACAGGGAAGTGGGGAAAGAGGGATGAAGAGAAGTTGATTAACAGGTACTAATACATGGTTTGATAGAAGAAATAAGGCCTAGTGTTTGACAGATCAGTTAAAGTACCTAGAGTCTACAAAAACCTACTGCACATTTCAAAATAGCTAGACGAGAATAATTTGAGGGTTTCTAGCATTAAAAGAAGACAAATATTTAAGGTGATCGCTATCCCAAGTACAGTGATTTGATCTTTACAAATTATATGAATGTATTAAATTATCACATGTACCTTGAAACTATGTACATCTATTATGCATAAATAAAATTTTTTTTAATTTAAAAAAATTTTTTTAATTCCATACAAAAAAGATCCAGAAGAACCTTCAACACCACCAACCTCAAGAGAGGGCCACAAGATGTAACAGAGAAGAGGTGAGAGAAGCGGAAATTTCACTCTCTACAGACTTCCAGATTCGATTTTTTAAAATAAAGGTCACAAATTACTTATGTAACTTTTAAGATTCATCTTTCTAAGTAAGAAGTGCTTTAGTCCCGTTTCGGGCCAGTGGTCCTGTCTGGTTCTCTCCTTCCACCCCTCACATGGAAATCGACATACTAGAGTCCTATAGGATGCCCTCGGCCTGCATAGGGCTCCCCTCCCTTCCTGTTCTAGAATTCCAGAGAAATCACTGCCCTACACCTAAACACAATGAGGCCATTAAGTGCTGGAGGCCAAGTCACATGAATATTAACGGCACAGGCCCATTCTGTACAGCCCATGTCTAGAAACGCTGAAGGACTTTGCCCCTCTGTTTTCTTTTCTTTCCTTTCCTTTCTTTTTCCTTTTCTTTCTTCCCTTAAGGGGGTTTAAAAAAAAGAAAAAGATAAACACTCGCACAGGGAAAGAAAGAGGAAAGACGCTACTGCCTGTGGAGGAAACACATGATGTCATCATTAACACTGTGCGGGTGGGAACAGTTGTGAGTGAAGAAGGCACTAACAGCTGGCTAAGATCTCCCCGCCTCCCCGAAGAAAGCTCCGGGGAAGTGGAGTCCATGTGGTCCGGACACCCGATCGCCCTCCCGAAGCAGCTCAGCCTGCACACGGGCGTGTCGGGACCAGCAGGACCTGGACTCGATGTTTTCAAGATAATCACATCACTACAGTCTCTGTATCCTTCGGTATATTCAGTAAGTAACTACTGTAGGTTCTAGGTTTTCGGAGTAAGGGACATGCAAGCATGTCTAAGGAAAACCAGTCCCTGGCTCAGGAAAATCAAGGTTTTAGCAAGGACAATTGGAAACATAGGGTTCCTCCAAACAGGAATGGTCTGCAAATGATGATTAAGGGCTCCGAAATGCATCATTATCACACAGTGGGCAGGCCTCACAAGATGGAGAACTGATACAGGGTACGGGCATATTAAAAATGAAAAATGACTTTATTCAGCAATTTAATCAACTCTTTTAAAATTTGGTAGAACTTGTTTTTAATGGCTGTGGATGACCTCCTGTATTTGGTCCTCCTGGCCCCCTGCTCAGACCTTTACAGTGGCCTCCTAATTAAGTGCCCGCGGCCAGGTCGGCCCTGCCTTGTGGCTGGGGCCCCAGGCGTGCGAGCACCAGGCTGCCCAGCCCCTCTGACTCCGGGGAGTCCAGCTGCAAGAGTGACATAGAAATCCTGCAGGTACAGGGCAGGCAGGTGCAAGACACCTGAAGGTAGACGTACCAACTGAAGAGGGAGTCATTCGTTGCTTCCTACCTAAAAATGTAGACAACCTCCACCCTGACAACCGCTGCCCCACGACCAGGCTCTCCTCTGGCCTCACGGTCACACGGACTCTGGGGACTCACCTCAGAAAGCAGACTGCTCTGGTCTGGCGGGCAGAGCGGCCCACTTTCAAGTCCTGGGCCCACTAGTCCGCTCTCAAGCCACAGTGTGGCAGTCCCCACGCCCCAGCCCTCACAAGACCTGTGGCCCACTGCGGGTATGATATAGCTCCTAGCGGGTCCTGGGTCCTTGGGGGCCCAGGAACGGTTCTTACATCGTCCCATCCAGGTGTCTTTCTCAGATCAGACCTGGCAGTGAGCTGTTGAGTTCCCCATGTCAGAGACCCCGTGTCTGTGCCCTGTGTTGGGCTGGTCACCTCATGGCTCGTGGACGTGACCCATCGGACCACCTCGCTCCCACGTGGTGATCCAGGAGCCTGGGCAAGGACCCCGTTCTGCCTGCCTGGGACTCCGGATATCAGCCAAAACAAAGCCTGTGATGTGATGCTCCTTCTCTGCGCAGAGGGCCTTGGCGCTCATCTGCTTCCTACATTAGGATTCTGAGTGAGTGCTTACTTGGAGCAAAAAGTGTTCTGCTTCCCAAAACACCTACCCAGCAGCCCCGAAGTGCTGTCCAGCCAGGTCTGCTCAAACCCAGTCCCCACGTCCGAACCACACGCCATGGCTAACGCCCCTCAGGCCTGCTATCCACTTGGACCCAGCCCCAGCTCCAGCTCCTGTGACATGGGACAGACTGCAGTGACAAAGGGACATGGGGCATAGTGCTTTGGCTTTTTTCTTTTGGGCTAAAGAAAGTAAACAACCTGCAACTTGACAAACAATTTGGAAAAACCAGTGTGGGACACTCAAAATACCAGATTCTGCATTTAATCTTCTTACCTGGCTCTAATAATTGTAAAAAAGGTAAAGACTCACACTGCTATCTCCTTTAATTCCCAAACAAATTCACTGCCCTAAAGGAAGAGATTATTCTTTCTGTGCCAGTAGGGAAGGCTCCATCACATCGCTTCAATGGCCACATAAGCCCACAGGCTCAGCAATCAGCTGGGTGGTCTGATTCCACTTCCTTAGCAATTGCCTCTTTCCACGTTTCCCCTTAGTCCTAAAATGCATTATCCTTTCATTAATCCACTCAACACACTTACTGAGTGCTCACTATGTTCCCAATCTTAGCACCATCAGTCACAGCGCTGTCTTCAACATGGTCCCTAACCTGGTTTCCGTAGGTCTGTGGATGCAGGACGTCAGGAGCATGGCTAAATCTCACCCACTGGCCAAGATCCAGTAATGAGAGTACGGAAAGAGAGACAGCTTGTGGTATGCACAACCAACCATTGCTTTTATAGTTCTGCAAAAGCTGCTTACAAACCTTTAAGCAGATCCTAGATGAGATTGTTCTCAGGGGTCTGGAAGGGGAACCTTGGCTGTTGACAAGCCCCAGGAGAACCACGCCCAACGACTGGTAACTTCTTTAGGAGTTCGAGCTGTTCACACTTCATTGGCCAGAGAACAGTTCCTCCTCCTCTATCTGGGGAAGGCTGCTTTTAGACCAGAGGCAAAGCCAAAGGGTAAAAAGGAGACCCCACACACAGGGCTGATGAGCAGAGAGCTCTGCCAGGACCACTGGGTGACTGGTCTCCATGCAAGTCACCCTGAAGCCCACCTCTGAACTCAGGGCGAAACACCTTCAGGCAATCACATTGCTCACCAAAATGGAGCTCTGTGAGGAGGCTGGGTTCTAATCTAGGCTAATTCAAACTTCAGCTCCACCATCAAAATCTACTGTTAGCATTTGATTACACACATTCTCTTCCTCCCAGCAATTTGAGCCATTAAAAGAGTCACAACAATCTAATTTCAAATTGTCTCCTGTAAAGATTACTAAATTTAATCTAAACCTTTTTAGAATTCCATTGTCTTTCACTGTACTGATGCCAAATGCTCAGTAATCAGACCAGAGCCATTGAGTCACACTCAAGGTCTGGCTTCAGGGGAAGAAAGAGAGCACTGAGACCCAAGAAGGAATCAATCTGTCCTTCATACTAGCCCAAACCACCTGCTTTAGCCAGTGAAGCAGCTTCTCTTGGCAAACATAGATCACACATTCCCCACTTCCCTCCACCACTTCGGACACCTCAGCATGTCCCCTGGGTATGCTGGTGGCCTGCCATGCTTCACCTGACAGAGGAAGACAACCCCACAGGCAGGGCTGCCTTACCTTTGCCCCAAGTCTGTCTTCCCTCAAAGCCAGCTCATGGCCAGCTTCATCCGCCCAGTGCCCCACCGGTTCTGTGGTCTCTGAGCACCATGCTAAGGACCTCTGCACTCAGAAGGTGGCAGGACCCACAGGGCCTTCTGATGGGGTGCAGCACAGCCACATCTGCACCACATCCAGAGACTGCCAGCCCTCAAGAGAAGTGAGGAGGGAGAGAACTTGGGCCCCTGCTTTCTCTGTAATCCCCCTCTCCCTTCTCAGCTCATGAAAACCATCAGGTCTTTTACGTGTCGGATAAAAAGAGCTGCCTCTTCTGATCATCCCAGTCATTGTTGATGAACTCACCTTTGTTCCAAAGCACTCTTGGGGGGCACGTAGATCAATGCTAGCATCAGTTTCTTCCGCAAACTTTTAGTACCCTCCACCATTGGCAAACGTGACCCGAGGACAGAAACTGTCGTATGTATACCAGACAGGGTGCATCATGCAGGCTCAACAAACACTGGGAGAAGAGACAAGAGACGGCTGACAGTGCATGCGCATCACAGCTCCCAGACTCAAGCTGCATTGAGCCTCCCGTGTGCCCCTTGAATGCTGCTGCAGCCCCGCCTGGTCCTAGGCTCTGCAGACTCACAGTCGACTGAAGCTAGTCACCTCAACCAAATCCTATCCAGGTGGTAAGTGGAGTCTGGCATTACCATTTCCAAGCTGCATTCATATTGTAACCCAAAAACGGAAATCAATATTCCAGAAGACTGAAGGACGTTCTCCCTTATTTGGTATGTAATAGCTATGGGCCAGTGTCCCCAGGGTCTCCCTGGGGCCCAGGCTGCTGAGTCTCCAGTTCACACAAAAGACGCAGGAGATTAAGCAGAGGAACTACCAGCCTGGCACTTCTCCACCTTCCCAGTGACGGGTGCTACAGGGCCGAGGCTCAGGAAGCACAGAGGCACCCAGGCCTCCCAGGCCTTTGCCCAAACCCCAACATCTGTGCTTCCTCCTGTGGTGGCCTCTCACGTGCGCCTGGTTATGACAGTTTTCAGGTCCCAGGGCGAGACCCCTCCAGGAGCAACGAGGCCAAATTTGTCTTCAAGACACCAAAGTTATCTTCACCATATGAAGAAGATGTGATCTATCCTGTCCCCTCTCATTCTCTCACGAGTGCACCCTCGTGACATGTGACAGATCACAGACGCCAAAAGGATAATCCAACTGCCTGTTAAACCAGACTTTAAAGGGATTTTCAAAATGCAGAACGATGCCACTCTTCTCATTATTTCTGTTTTTGAAAAAACAGGGTTTTTTATATTTATGTTATTTATATTTATATATAATGCATTTATTCGTGTTCTTTCTAAATGGAGGAATAAATATTTTTTAAACTTCTGTCTTAATTCCTAAAATGGTAAATATCAACATATACAGCCACATAACCACAGGTCCTTTGGGGTCTTCAGTCATTTTTAAGAGTGTCAAGGTGTCCCAGGACCAAACAGTTTGAGAACTGCTGCCTCAGACACTATGCTCTTTGCCTCCACGGCGCCGCCCAGTGCTGGGGGTTGGGGGTGTTCCTTCGGGCATGAGGCCTGCTCAGCACCCGGGACTTCAGCCTCCCTGGGGGACAGTCTGATGGAAGCCAAACTACCACCCCTGGACACAGAACAGCTGCCCGGCACAACTCTGCAGAGAAACTCTTAGCTTTTATGGATTAAGACCCCATGGAGACTTCTTATTCAAAAAGATTTTCTTAAAAACAACACTGAGTTTCAAAACTTTTTACTTGAGACCTGGCCACACAAATGGACATCACTGGCCAGAACCCATGTGCAGCTCAGTCTGCTCCCCATGGCCAGCGAGGCATTCCATTCCTTCAGGGCCAGTTCTAAGAAGGGGGCCCAGGAGGGACACTGCCTTTGAAAAGTGGCTCAACTGTGCTCCCCAAAGGCTTATCCTGCTTGTTGATCCTGGCAAGAGGCGTAGCTCCAGGTCATTAAGAGTGTTCTTCCCCTGCTTCTTGAATAAGCCACACAAATGGGGAGACTGAGAAGGAAAATGTCATATGTCCAGTATTTCCAGTTTTCAAGCACAGTTCTAGCCCTGGCCCCAGGTATAGTACAGCCAGCAGGACGGACTGCCTCCCTGGGGTTGCCAGCACTCACAGGTGGCCACAGCTTCACCATCTTGCGTCTCCCTGTGTCAGAACAGGGGCCAAAACCAAACAGCACACATTAGCGCCCAGGATTAGGTCTTCCCAGCCACAGAAAAGGCAACTGTTCTCAAATTATACTGATCCCAGCTATTTGTGACCTTCTGTTCAAAGCGCCTGCAGCCCAGGAGGAATGAACCGTGGGCTGCAGAGAACGGCTGTGCACCGCGGCCTCCCAGAGCTGGAGGGCAGGCCCCACTCCCGCTGCCCACTCGGATTACCACTCCCAGACTCAGCACGTCGCTTCACAGGAGGAAAGAGGATCTATTTCTGACCTGACAGCGGGAGACTTACCCTTCTAAATGGGGCAAGGACCTTTATCATCCCTATCATTTCTATTTATGAGGACTTAGAACACTACAAAAGTAGGAAGTTCTCACCTTTAGGAAGCCAAAACCATCCCTGAGAGGTTTCTACAAAGTCAACCTAACTTGAATGGCACAGAGAGTGCCCTAAACCTGGTACTGAAGTAAGAGAAACAGAGGGAAATTGGGATGGGGGTGTAGATCTATTCAGTCACCGCCCCTATGGTCTCAATCATTTTGAGAAATAAAAACGAGTAAAGTTGTGAGAATCGTGGTACAAGAACCATTCCCTGCCTCCAAACAGCCACTCAAAACCCAAGGCCTTTGCTGCAACCTTCAAAACTACAAAATGGCCACCAGGTCTGGAAACAAAGGTGAACTGATACTACACTGCAGCACAGGACAAAATCATCTCACACAGGTCTCCAGACTTTCCAGCTACCTTGTACTTCTGGCCTTCTAGACCATTCTGAATACAAGAGTCCCAGGACTGTCAAGAATACAGAATCTTTCCTGAAAAACTCCCCCAGGGAAAGGGAATTAAATATCTGTTAGCATCTATAACATGCCAAGTGCTGTGAAAATTCCACAGCTAACATCACACTCAATGGTGAAAGAGTGAAAGCTTTCCCATTAAGATTGGAAACAAGACAGAATTCTCACTTTTGCCCCTTCTATGCAACACAGTATTGGAAGTTCTAGCCAGAGAAATTAAGCAAGAAAAAGAAATGAAAGCCATCGAAATTGAAAAGGAAGAAATAAAAACAGCTCTGTTCAACTCTTAGAAAAAAATATAGGGAAAAAGCTTCAATGACACTGGATTTGACAATGAATTCTCAGATGTGACACCAAAAGTACAGAGAACAAAAGAGCAAAATAGACAAATTGAACTTCATCAAAAACTAAAAATTTTGGTGCAGCATAGGACACTATCAAGACAGTGAAAAGATAATCCACAGAAAGAGACAAAATAGTAGCAAATCATATATCTGACCAGGTATTAATAACCAGAAAACATGAACTTCTATAATTCAACAACAAAATGCAAATAAAACCACAATGAGATACCACTTCATGTTTATTAGGACAGCTGTTATCAAAAAAAAAAAAAAAGGAAAATACCAAAATGTTGGCCAAAATGTGGAGAAATTGAAACCTTTGTGCATTATTGGTGGGAATGTAAAATGGTGCTGCCACTGTGAAAAACAATTTGGCAGTTCCTCAAAAAACTAAGCATAGAATTACCATATAATTAAGCAATTCTACATCTAGATATATACCCCCAAATTGAATACGGGTACTCAGACACTTACACACCAATATTCATGGGAGCACTGTTTACAACAGCCAAAAGGTAGAAACAACTGTCTGTCGACAGTTGAACAGACAAACAAAAAGTTGGTGTAAACATACAAGGGAATATCATCCAGCCATAAAAAGAAATGAAGTACTAAGACATGCTACAACATAGATTAACCGTGAAAACTTTAAGTGAAAGAAGACAGTCACAAAAACCACAGATGATCCCACTCATATGAAATGTCCTGGACAGAGAAATCCATGTAGACAGAAAGTGGAGTTCCTCAGGGTTGGGTGGGGGTAATGGGGGGGAGGGGAATGTGATAGCTAAAGGATACAAGGTTTCTTTGGAGGTGAAGAAATTATTCTAAAATTGTGGTGGTAATTGCACATATCTGTGAATATATTAATTTGACTATATGTAAAATATATGTGTACATCTTAGTCCATTTCTGCTGCTAAAACAAATAACTGAGACTGGGTAATTTGTAAAGAACAAACATTTATTTCTCATAGTTCTAGAGGCTGAGAAGTCCAAGATCAAGGTACCAGCCTCTGGAGTCCAGTGAGGGCCTCTCACTGTGTCCTCACATGGCAGAGGGCAGAAGTGCAAAAGGGGATCCTAGCTAGCTCTCCCCAGCCTAATCCATGCATGAGGATAGAGCCCTCATGACCTTATCACCTCCCAAAGGCCACACTTCTTAATCTAGCACTCTGGAGAGGTGAAAAGGCCATGGAGGACACAAACACTTAAAAACCACCATATTCCATTCCTGGCCTGCCAAAATTCATGTCCCTCTCACATACAAAATGCTTTCATTCCATCCCAATAGTCCCCAAAGCCTTATCTTGTTCCAGCACCAACTAAAAAGTCTCAAGTCCAGAGTTCCATCTAACTATCATCTGAATTAAATATGCGTGAGACTCAAAGATGTGTTTCATCCTAAGGCAAAATGCTCTCCAGCTGTGAAATCAAACAGTTATGTGCTTCCAAAATACGTTGGTGGGATAGGCACAGGACAGACATTCCCATTCCAAAAGGGAGAAATAGGAAAGAAGAAAGAGGTAACAGGTCCCAACCAAATCCAAAACCCAGCAGGGTAAACATTAAATCTTAGGGCTGAAGAATCATCTTTAACACCATGTCCTGCCTGCCTTCCGGACACACCAGGGCAGGGGCTGGGCCCCCAAGGCTCTGGGAAGCCCTTCCTCCAAAGCTTTGCTGGGTGCAGCCCACACAGCAGCTCTCACAGGTCGGACTTGGGTACCTGCAGCTCTCCCGGGCTGGCACTGCACACTGGTGGCTCTACAGTTATGAGGTCTCAGGGGCATCCCCTCCCCCATGGCTCCTCAAGGCACTGCCCTTGTGGGGGCTCTCTGTGGTGGCCCTGCCCCAACAACTCTGCTGGGCATTGCCCTAGTGGGGGCTGTCTCTAGAACCCCCATCCCCATGGCTCCACTAGGCATAACCCTCTTGGGGACCCTTTGCAGCAGCCCCAACCTGCAACGGTTCTCTGCCTGAGCCTCATGATTTCTTGAGGCATCCGTTGAAACCTAAGTGGAGGTAGCCATGCTTCCAGAGCTCTTGCACTCTGCACACCTGCAGAGTTAGCACCATGTGGATGCCACCTATGCTTATGGCTTGTCCTTTCTGGAGCAGTAGCACTAGCTGCACCTGGGCCTACTTAAACCATAGCTGGGGTGGCCAAGGAACACTGCATTGAAATTCAGGGAGCAGACACTTGAGGCAGTGCTGGGCAGTGAATGCTGAGGTCCTGTGGGCACCCAAGGCCCCTCTTCTGAGGTAGTTCTGTCCCCTGGGCCTTGGCACAGCAGGCCTCTGATAGGAGTAGAAGCACTGACAATCGCTGCAATGCCTTCAAGGCCATTCTTCCATTATCTCCATGAATAGCATCTGGCTTCCTTCTAGCCATACTCATCTTATCAAAAGGTCCCTGGGCCACATTCTTAGTGTTTTCTCCAAAACATGCTTTTACAACATGGCCAGACAGGGAGTTCTCCAAATCTTTTAAGTTCTGCTTCCTTTCTGATTGTAAATACCATCTTTAATTCATTTCTCTCACATTTTACTATAAGCAGTTAAAATAAGCCATGCAGCACCCCAAATCCTTTCCTTAGAGATTTCCTCCACCAAACATCCTAGTTCATCACTCTCATATTCTGCCTTCCACAAAGCCGTGGGGCACAGGCACAGTTCAGCCAAGTTCTTTGCCCCCTTGTAGCAAGGATGGCCTTTCCTCCAGCTTCCAGGAAGATATTCCTCATTTCCATCTGTGACCCCATCAGAATGGCCTTTCCTGTCCATGTTTCTACCTGCATTCTGATAACAATCACTTAGATAACTTTGAAGACTGAGGCTCTCTCTAAATCTCTCTTCTTCTGAACTCTCACAAAAGCCACCCTTAACACTCTGTTCACAGCAATCTAGGCTTTTTCTAGTAAAAACTTCCAAACTGTTCTAGCCTTTACCCAGTTCCAAAGCCAATTCCATATTTTTAGGTATTTATTGTAGCAACAGCCCACTCTCAGTACCAATTTCTGTCTTTGTCTGTGCTGCTATAACAAAATACCACAGACCAGGTAATTTGTAAGTAATAGAAATTTGTTTCTCACTATTCTAGAAGCTGGGAAGTCCAAGATCAAAGCACCAGCAGGTTCAGTGTCTGGTGAGGGCCCCTCTCTGCTTCCAAGATGGCACCGCATTGCTGCACCCTCCAGAGGGGACAAACACTGAGAAAACCCACCCCCTCAAGCCCTTTTATAAGGGCCCTAATCCCAACCATGTCTGCCCCCTTATGGCTTAATCGCTCCCTAAAGGCTCTACCTCTTGATACTATCATATTGACCATTAGGTTTCAACACATGAGTTTTAGGGGATACATTCAGACCATAGTGATGTGTGTATACACACACACACACACACATAAACATACTAATTGCATATTATCTGTAAATATGCTAATCGTAATTGAATTAAACACTTTAAATTTAAATGGATAAATTGTATGATATATTAATTATGCCTCAATAAAGCTGTTTTGTTTAAAAGAAGGCTCTAAGAAAGACTAACCCCATGAAATAGCACAAAAGGGGTTCTATGCCCCCCAAATTTGGAACCACTATAGTCTAACCATCTTCCTCTTGGAGTACATCATGAAACACAAAATTTTCTGAAAAGTTTTGCAATAAAGAAACAAACTTTGTCCAACCCAATGTTTCCAAGTTTATTTGGCAATGTACCATTAGCTCTAGTAGTATCTATTAACCTTATGAAGCACTGAGTTGTCCACACGCCCAGGAAGATTCTTGATCACAAAAGAATGGGGCCCAAAGTCCCATGGTGTCCATCAATAGAGTTTTGAGCAACTAGGGTAGGCACAAATACAAGAATTCAAAAGTGTCTTCATTAATCCAAGGAAGGGCTTTGGTGGTAGAATTTTTCAAAAGGTAGCACTATGGAGAGGTGATCCACACAGTGGATTCTTAACACAGAACACAGACTCACAGGTGCAAGTAAGACAAAAGCTGCTTTAATGTCACATTCCCTAACAGAGAAATACCAAGACAAACCAATGTCATCTCCAGGACTAGGGTCAAGTTCAGGCTGCCAGAGGCAGGAAAGGGCCCCAGCAGGCAGCCTCCCAGGGACATCTTTGTGTTTCTCTCCATGGCTGGGAGGCACCAACATGAAGGTGCTAAACAGGGACCTCAAAAGAAATGGGTGTTTGAGTTTACAAGCTCAATGTGGATACAAATCCCACATTCTTAAAAGAAAGGCAGGTAGGGCTTCTGAATCCATTCAAGATTCAAAAGGTTTCGAACCTTTCTAAAAGTGTTCCATCATCATAAACAAAAGAGAAACTACTGAATAAAACCCACAGGAACCCAAGCAAATGTCAAAGGAGAATACTGTGCAAATATTTGTCACGGGAATAAAGCATGAACGAACTGAAGAATGTCCCTCACAGCAATGTTAGGGCTAATCACTGGAAAATTCCTGGTGAAACTTCTTGGATTAAGGAATAGCACTATTAATAACAGATCTTACAGGGTAAAATGACTTTTTCAGAGAATTTCTAGAAAAAAAGACAGTAAAGATAAATTGAGGAGAAATACATTAAGACCTCACTACACAAAATGAGGACCATGACCCACTGCACAGGCATCACCTGGGAGCTGGTCAGAAATGCAGAACCCAGCGCCCACCGCACACCGAATTAGAAGCTGCATTTTAACGTAAGCTGTAGGAGATTCATGTACATATGAAAGCTTAAGAAGCACTATTTTCAGACACTGTTAATATTTAGCTTATATCAGAAGTGAAATTGGCCATCCCCCTTTAAGAAAATAAGTGAATACCATCAGTATCACTATTATCAAATCGACGTAGGCCATCCCCCTACTCACCCTCCCTTCCTAGGCGAGTTTCATTATTTTCCATCCAAGTGTGGCAGGAAGAGACTAAGAAGACAGATGGGCTCCTCCAACACCTGTTGAGTGACTAATGGGAGGGGTCCCTGTCAAAAGCCATCCAGAACACTTCTTGCCATTCTCATCCCACTTTAGTGCTGAACAACTGCTCAGAGTTGCATGATCATCATTGGCAAAGGCAAATAACCATTCCTGAGCCACCAGCACTATGCTGACAGCACTCAGAAGCTGGCTCCCAGACACAGCACAGGAAAGGAGAAAAATTATTTGTAGGTGACGCAAAGGTAGCATTTACATTTAGAATTTCCTTTTCTCCCTAGTAACAGATTTGAGCCTGGGGCATTTGAGTTCAGCTCAGGCTATTCCAGATGCCTGCAGGCAACTCTCCACAGACCAGGAATGTTCTGGAGAGATAGTCCTAAATCCCCTGCCAAAGGAGGCAGAGAAAAGAAGAGAAGCAGCAAATGGATCCAATAAATGTCTACTGGCCCCCCAATCCTAGCCGCACCTCAGCATTTTCCTGCCCTTTTAATGTAACTGCAACCAGCCCTGAGAGGAGCAAAGCCCACTCCACATGGGAAGAGGGAAGGGGAATAACCTCTCCCGAACAAATCAGAATAAACCTTCGTGGGAAGGGTTCAAGTACTGATAGGGTTCAGTATGTGTTAGGACTTTCTGGGTCATTTCCAACTGGTGAATCCTATGAAATACAAGTAAATATGGTCCATCACACCAATTTTGGATGTGATGTGTGGCCATGCCCACCGCGGATGTGCTTCTCAGTGTCCTGCACTGGGTGGATCTGGGTTTACCCTGGGGACTGGGCCAAATTCTTTTTTTAAGTCTGATGGAAAAGACAGAAACAAGAAGGCCCACACAAAGGCCTCTTTTGACATATGCACCCAGACCTCCGAGGGCCCGCAGGGTTCAAACTGCGTCAACACAATCCCTTGGTCTGCCCTTGATCCTCCAGTTAGGCGGTAACTCTGGCAGATGGGAGCTGCCAATTTTTTAACCTAATCATCAAGCCCAGTGGCTAAAAGGCCCAGTACACATAGCATCAGTTCTCAAACTTTCTTTCCATAAAAATCACCTGATGTGCTTCACAAAGATGTGGGATTCCAGTTCTCAAACCCAGAAAGATCTGAGAGGGGCCTGAGGATATCCACGGAGAGGTAGGTGGTTCTGATATAGGTGGTTCATAGGTTACATCTCGGAAAACTCTGGTCTTTCCTACGTGTTCTTCCACCTGGGCATCATTAGTGTACAGCCTCCCAAGCCTGAAAGGAAGGTAGGACTGTTCTAGTCCAAGCCAGTTTCCGAAGACATTCTTACTAAGTCACAAGTACCATACTCCAACAAGCTGCCTAGCTTTTGTGGAACCACAGGGGTTGAGTGCCAGTGAATTTAGGCTGTAGCTTAAATGTCGCCATACTCCAAAATTCAAAAGATGCAGTGTTCTCTGAAGTTCAGAAACCCAGTTCTGGGGTGGTAATTACATGATGGCTGGAGAAGGAACTGGTGATGGAAATCCTTAGGAGACACTAAAAATAACTCACATTTTATTCTCCCAATCCAGAACTTCTCTCACCTCCTTTGAAACACTAGTGCAATTACCATTAACACCATACGCTGCATTCTTCAGCGGTTAGTATGCACCATCCTCAATCCTACAAGGATAACTATCATCCCTATTTTATGAGTCCAAGTGCAGGAGCAAGTAGCAAAACAGGGGTCCAACCTGCAGTCTAAGCATCATGCACTCACACCCTACCCCACAATTAAACCATGCTTCAATGTATGGTTGCTTAGTACCCCAAATCTTAAACAAGGGCTCCCTACCACCTTTCTTCTCTAGAGTGAGGGAGGAGAAGAAAATCCCAATCAGCCCCTCTCCCCCTGCCCCACTTCCCGTTCCCACTCCATACACTGAGCACATGGGCCCAGGCCAAAGAGAGAATGTCAGGGCCTTGCTCGCCCCATCCCCCTCCCCCCAAGCAGGGACAACGCAGCAAATGATAAAAGCAAAAGAACAGACGCAACAGACTAAAGGCAGTACCTGAGCCTCCCGGCCACCAACACGTCAAAATCCCTGCAGTCAGTGCCTTTCAGACCTAATGAAAACAATGAGGAACTGGGCTAGGAATGAGACTTTAGTTCAGACCGCAGCCTGCGGCCAAAAGCTACCTGTGTGTCAGCGCCTCCCACAGGTCTCCTATCAACACCCCGGCAGGGACTCCTGTCGTCAACGGACAAATGGCAGCTGACCAAAGAGACAATCGACGTGTAAAACAGGTGATCCGACAGTTTTTCTCAAGAGCCAGGGCAACGAAGTCCTGCGTGTCGTATGGACAATCTGTTGAACTCCCCCGAGAACGCGAACCCGCGCCCGTACCTGCAACATTCAGTTCACGCTAATTGTCTGATACGCTCCCTCGATGGAGTAGGAGGTTTTAATGGAGAAAGACGTAATGTGACACGATGTGTTTATCCAAGGCGTTTTTTATATCAGACTATCTGCCATCAAGGTTTAAAAGTAGTACCAGGAAGGCCTTGGGATTCTGTTTTTAACAGAGAAAAAAAGGTCTAGTTGCCCGGATGCCGTATCCGTTCGTTCCCCAGCTGGTTCCCACACCCGCTGTCCACCGCGCGGCTAAGCGACCAGGGATCAGATTTACCGAGTCCTCGTCACAGGTTTATGAGGGTACAGTTATTACTTGTTACATAATTTCCAACAATTAAGATTAAAAATGGTTACATAATGCTGCCCTACAGCTAACGCCAACGGAGGCTCCCGAGATCCCGGACTGCGGACGAGCCGGCAGCGCGCGGCGGGGTGGCGCGCCTGAGGCCACCAGCCGTCCCTCTTGCCGCGCCCGGCCGGCCCAGGCCTCGCAGAGCTGGCCCTTGCCCACCAACCGCAGCGACCGACCGGGTCGCCCCTCACCCCCCACGCGTCGCCGCCGGCGGAGCCCACCTGCGTACCTGGAGACCGGGCTAGGGCGGCATCGGCCGCACGGGGTCGCTGCATGCGCGCCACCGGCCGGGGACGGCTCCGGCCCGGCCCTGCAGTGCCCAGCAAGTGGACAGCGCTCCGCATGGACAGCGCTCGGAGACGCAGCCGGGGCTGGCGCTCCACGGCTCCACCCCAACCCGGGCTCGCAACGCAGAAACCCGAATCGGGGCGCCGGAGCTGCCGCGGCCGCGGCCGAACGCGCGCTAACACGGAAAGCGGGCACCCGCCGCCTCCGGGGAAGCCATGCCGGCAAGGGTGGGATGCCGCGCCGCCGCCCGCTCGCGCCCGCTCGCACCCACCCCCATCGCCGCGCAGGTGCCCGGAGGCCCTGCAGCCGAGCCGGCCTGCTGCCCCGACCACACTCCTCAGCCTCCAAGGGACCGAGCACTCCTGAGAAGCGGAGGACGAGGGACGCTGCGCCCGGTCCTTGTGCACAACAGGAATCCCAGGACCAAACCCATGTGACGCGGCCACGCCCCAAGGCCCGGCGGGGGCCCTCTGCTGCCCAATCCCCGGATCCCTGGTTCTCATGGCAACCCTGAAGAACCCCTTGTTCCCTCCATCGCCTCCTCTCCTCCCCCACAGGCCCCCTCCGCGCTGACGGGCAAGGACACACACACTGGCCACTCTCATGATGCCGAAAGTCCTCCATGTCTACCCGTTAAACCACATACAGAGCCCGGGGCTGAGGGGAATCTCAGGCCCACCGCAAGTCAGACATGCCACCGGCACCACCGCTCTCCCCACCTGCAGGGGTGGGGGGAAGGGAGGGTGTAGGGCCGTGTGGCCGCCAAGGGCCAGCCAGCTCTGGTTTTCCAGGATCGCTGTCGTCTCACACGCCTCCCCCCTAGAATGTCAGAGCAAGTACAACGAGCAGGGAGAGGCTCTTTCTGTAAGCCACAGGCATAACGCTGCTGGACGTTAAGGAGAAAGTAGGGTTCCATGTAAACTGAGAGTCAGGGAGGAAAATAATAAATCTACACATCAAGCATCTGCTATGTGCTAGTGTGAGTCACTTTATACACACACACACACACACACACACACACACACACACAAGCCTGCAACAAAGGAAGCAAAAAGAAGGTTTGGAGTTAAGTTATTTTTGCAAGGCGGCCGAGTAACCGGTAAGCAGCAGATTTTACACTCCCCTCTAGCAGAGAACACGTAGGAAAAGCCAGAAGTTGTAGATGGCAGTGAGAACACTAACCCTCAACAGGGGACAATGGATTCTGAGACTGAGCCACTATACTGCATTCACATCCACAAAGGGGGCAGGGAGCTGAGAAAACCCCATCGCAGTATAGTGTTCAGAAGAGCAGAAAAGCTACCCAAATCCAGTATGCTCCACAGCCAGCTCAGGTCACCTAATGGCAGAGGAGGAGGCTGGAGAAACCACAGATATTCACCCCAGGGAGAAGCTCCAAGGTGCTCGTCACCATGGAATTCCAATATTTTAAATCATATAAAGGAAAACAGAGTTGAGGCAGGTTCTGAGAGCAGCCAAGAGCGGAGCGTTCAATGCAAAACAAAGGGTAGCAAGCTTTTCTTTAAGTCTGGGCCGACTACAAATGGTCTGGCCTGCTCCGGGAGAGGCAGCATACCCATCGCCAAATGCGTCACAGTTTTTCCGTTTAACTAGAAACCCCCTCAGTGGAGATGTAGCAGAGTCAACATCACAGGTACAGAAAGGGAGATGGAAGCACAGAATCCAACCCTGAGATTCAGGAAGAAATCAAAGTGCAGAGAGATTAGGTAACTCGCCCAAAATCCAGAACAAGTTACTGACAGGGAGAATCCTGTGTTCCTTCCAGACTCGAGATTTTTCTGTGGTTCTGA
Source organism: Avahi laniger (assembly GCA_963575035.1). NCBI lineage: Eukaryota > Metazoa > Chordata > Mammalia > Primates > Indriidae > Avahi > Avahi laniger. Next base: position 36,078 of record CAUYSK010008714.1, read on the forward strand.
CAAGGTGACTCCACCCACCTCTGCAATCAGCCCCGCAAAAGTGGCTCGGTGGCTCAGGTGTCCCTGGGCCTCCCTGCCCTGCTGCTCCCAGCGTGGATGGTGAATTCCTTTGCCTGAACATCACACGCACCCTGCAGACTCCCGGGCTAGAACAACAGGTGGCACAGGACAGAGGGCTTCCCACCACACTCCCCCCTATTAAAAAATGCCAGAGGTCTCCACTGTTCCTGGATGTGGCAAGAGCAAGGGAGAAACGGTCCAATGGTGGACGAGGAATCCAGAAAAGCCAGGTCTGTGTCTAACGACTGACGGCACACACATTTTGCTTTGCTAGGACAACAGGCAGAATCTTTTAAAAGGCATAAAAGCTCGTAGACAAAGGGTAACTGACTTTGCAAATGCAAAAGAGCTGAAGGCTAAGCCAGAAAGGGAAGCTGAAGCCTGATATACTCAGAAGTCCAGAAAGCCCCAGGAATTAAAACCACCATTTACCTCTGGAAAAGAGAAAGGGAAGATTCAAAACATGAGGATCCATTGGAAGTCTAGGGAACGGCCAGGCCCTGGGTCCTCTCCCCGACTCACCGACCAGATGAATGCTAGGGCTTCTTTTCTGGAAACGGAGACAGGTCTCTGGACCTCGTCAGGAGGCACAGCCCAGCCTTTGGTCCCAGACTGAAAACAGTAGATCCACTGCAAGCTGCCATGTGAATCACACTATCATCCCCAGCGGCTCCCAGAGAACCACCGCAGAGGAAACTGAAAGAGGCTCCCTTTGAGCCAAGGAGAAGAGATCGAAAGGCATCGGCGTCAGGGGTGCCTCCACAATGAGCAAATGGCTGTCCATCCACAGAAGCCACAAAGTCCTCACTCACATAGGGCCCTGGTAGGCTTTTGAGCAATGTGCTTTTCTAAGGGGGTGGACAGAAAAGGGCTGCAGACATCTAAGCACGGTCTCTATCATGAAAGACGGGGCCAAATGGCACAGGATAGACACTTCCCAGATACCCCATGAGCTATCGCCCGTACCTCCCTGGGCCCTGTCCACAGTTCTGTCCAGGTTCCTTGATGGAGCAGGCCTCCCATGCCCTGCTGCAGAGCCTCCTCCTCCCCAGGCCCCAAAAAGCCCTGCAGCCTGCACAGGAACCACGAAGCACACACGCACCCAGCACCCACAGGATGCAACAGGGCAACCCAGATGCACCCTGGCCCGTGGTGATGGGCATTTATGGGAGATAGAGCCTCCACCCTGACCCCTTCCCAGGGCTATCTTGAGGACTGGGAGCTCCTGACACAAGTTAACCCCACACGTGGAGCCCTCAACTTCACTCAGTTCCAGGCGGTGGCCTCTCTGGGATCCTCCTTCCAGCCTCGCTCAACCAGACTCGCACCTTCCTACAAACACATCCACACAAGTTTTTGCCATAGGTTCCGCTTTCCAGGTAAGCCAGACACAAACAAGCAGAAAAATTAAAAGGAAATACAAAATTTAAAAATTCGAGAGACAAAACTATGCAGGAAAAGTTACAAAAATTAATATCTCTAAATGAGATAAAAGAAAATATTATGTCTATGAAATAAGAATATTATGCCATTAAAAAAAGGAATACTCACTTTGGGGGTCAATAATGTGTCAACATAGGTTCATCAGCAATAACAAACATACAGCAGTCACAGCAGCAGGACAGGCTGTCCGTGGGGGGAGCAGAGGACACCTGGGAAATCTCTGGACTTTCCATTCAATTTTGTGGTGAATTTAAAACTGCTCTAAAGTCTATTTAAAAATAATAATAATAATAATGAAAAATAAAGAGGTCCTTAGAAATTGAAAATGAAAATAGAAACTAAAAATCCAATAGAAAGGTTTGAGGATATATCCCAAAACCTAAAACAAACACAATACATATAGATCAAAAATAATGAGAACCAGTCCAGGTGGCTAAAAACCAAATAATAGCCATTCTAGAGAGAGAGAAGAAGGAAATGGAAAGAAAGAAATTAAAGAATTAATTCAAAACCACGTCTGGGACCCAAAGGATCTGGACCCTCCAGCTTGAGGAGCCCTCAACATACCCCACAAAAGATGCAGACCAAACAAGACACATCTTCAAAGAAGTTCAGAATAAAGACACAGGGAACATCCTACAGCTTCCCAGCATGACGAAATAAAAAACAAGGAAAACACGCTGGTGCTCTTCTGCGCGAAGAACCAAGAAGCAGATGACCTTCATCCCAGCCCCGTTCTGCCTACCGGCAGTGGCAACCTTCGAATGTTTGAGGGAAAACTACCTCCAGCATAGAAACCCATATTCAGACAAACTATTAACTGTGAGGATAGAATAAGGACATTTTCAGACACAAATGTTCTCAAAAAATTTATATCCACACACCTTTTTTTTGGAAGCTTTTATAGAATGTACTCCACCAAATTTTGGGAATATACCAAGAAAGACAAAGTCATGCGATCCAAGAGAAGGTCAAAGGGCAGTCCCAGGACGATGCAGAAGAATGATTCCAAGATGACAGCTGTGCGGGAGCCTCCAGAGTGACCGGCCTGTCATGGGCTGAAGGACACAAGAGAGACTGCTTCCAAAACATAAGACTGGCAGATTTCCTACGTGCGTCGGAAAGGAGATTTGCACAACTGTGAACTTTGGAAGGGAGAGTGATAAGTACATTTTAAAAATTAAGCGAAAACAACTCCAGGGGAAAAAAAAAAATGTCCTAGGAGATAATAGAAGTTACCGCAGTATACTACACGGCTCAGCTGCAAGCAGCATTTGGGAACTGTCCCATGGCCGCATACGGACAGGACAGAGCCAATCGTACCAGAAGAGACAATGGAGACAGAAGAGTAAGCGTAGGATGGGGACTGGACGACAGAACACGACCCTCACCTTCCGAGAAGGGAAGTCAAAGAATCGTATGAAAAACTGTTCTGGGAGAGTGAGGGTAGAAGGAGGGGCAGGTTGCCAGAAAACTCAATATTTAGACCTCTGTTTAGACATACGGAGGTTTATACAGAGAAAATCTGCTGATAAAACTAGTTATTTACGAGGAATTATCTTTAAACTATGCTCCTACATCACTCTGATTGAAAAATCAAACTAAATTTAACAACAGTGTGCCCTGGGTATGGAGGAATCAGAAAGCCAGGTGATCCTTCAGTTGAACAGAACAGGGACACTCATGTGGTGGAAACAGGCCAAGACAGGAGGGAGACAGTGCCCCAAAAGGGGGGGTGCGCCAGGACAGAGGCAGCAGCGCCCACACAGAGCCCTGCAGTGGGAAGAAGGCCGGGCAAGGCCTGCCGTTAAGGGATGATCCAACAAGGAAGCCAAACACCCCTCTCTCTGCCTTATCCCTCCAAAGGTCCATCATACTTCTAGGGAGATGCAGGCCTAGGTGTTCGATGTTCTCATCTCTCTAGGAACACCTAGGGGTTTCTGTGGGATGCACACAACTTTCTTCAGCAGACAGCAGACAGCACCGTAGAACAGGCACCTGGAGGCTCTCAGGTAACACATCCACAGCCTGCGCTGGCCCAGGGTGGCATTGTCAGGGCAGAAAGGTGGGCGAGGTGGCTTCTGGTTGGAATTGGCCCTCGCGGGACAATTAGAAGGCACTGGACATTGCCCAGCTCAACCTCTCACCTGACGTGAAGACCCTCTAAGAGCAACACTGCTAAGCAGGCCCCAGATTCAGTGCAAGGCACTGTCCTTCGGCAGGGAGCTATAGTACAAACTTCTGACTTTAAAGTCACTCAATACATGGTAGCTTCTGGTCGCTATGAGTTTCTTGGTGCATGGAATCCTAAATTATTACTATGAGCTATGTGGTATTATAAAAGTTTTTCTATTAAAGAGGGTCCTTTACTTATAAAAGGTTAGAAGCTACTGCCTAATCATGCCCAGGGATGAAAGCTAAAAAATCTAAGTAAGCCAAAGGCCCCACTCACAGCAAAGCCAGGACCTGCAGTTTCACCGGGACCCAGGCAGCCTGTAGTGAGTGGCCCTGAAGGCTCCTTGGCCATGGGCTTCCCTATGACAGAACAGGAGAAGGTACAGAGGGGGTCTTCAGCCGTCCCTCATGGTCCCCCATTTTTCAGAAGCCCCTGTGGAACTCCCAGAGTGACACAGCTCACAGACACAGGCAGACAGACAGCAGCCCATGGTGTAGCTCCGCCTGCACTGAAACAGCACACGAGAATCCCAAACCCCTACCCTGCATTAGTTGAGGTGACATTAATGATGCCAGGATTAAGGACCAACACATACCGAGCTCTCTCCGTGCCAAGTGGCTTTACGAGCCCCATGTTAATAGGCAAGACTGCGGGCGCTGGTGCCCGGTCCCATTTACCTGGCTCAAAATTCTACCAGGACTTTGGGGCTCAGAGCCACATCTCAAGCGTATATCAGCCTGTCCAGGATGAGCAGTCCATGCTTATTTCAGTCCCAGCTGGGATAAGTGCCTCTGTAGAGTCCGGACACCAACCAGAGGGGCCTGCAGACAAATGCTACAGGCTCCACAGGCCTGGAGACCAGAGGTCTCTCTGCACACCCAACATTGCAGCCCCTCGGGACTTGTGCACCACAGGGGTCTTCGCATCTTTTGCTCCTGGTCACAGAGAGCCAGTTTTTTACATCTGCTCTTCACTGTAGTCTGGTTCAAATGGTTTGTAGCCAAGTGAAGTTTACAGTCTACCATCTATCTTTGCTCTTACAGTCCTACCTGTGAGGAGTTCAAACTGTCATGCTAAACAAAGTCAACAAAAGGATTCTTACTAACAGTGACTGTTGCTCAAAGAACATCCAGATCAATTCAACAGGGTTTTGTGCATCTCACATGTGCAACGCACTGGAAGATGAAAATACAAAAAGCTGATCCCCTTTCTAGCAGAACTTACAAATTATTGATAATAGAAAGCAGGATAATCAAGTACACAAACTACTCTAAGACAAGGCTGACTGTGCAAAGTGCCTGCACACAATGCCACAGAATACAGCACATGCCATGCACTGCGCTCACCATTCACACCACTCAAATCTCATCCTGCCTTCGGAGCAACCCTCACAGGTAAACGCTCTTACGCCTTTCATTCTAACAGATGAGGTTAGTCAACTTGTTCAGGCTGGCCAAACTAATAAATAGTACAACCAGGAGTCAAACCGAAGCAGTGTGCCTAGAACCGTCAATGTTGGCTGCTGCCCTGGTCAAACAAAGCAAAAAGGAAGCAACATGGGGGGAGGGGCAACACCGCCCAGCGCCCACTCCCAGGGTTAACGACAGTCCACTCTGTTGCTGAGCCCAGCCCAAATAACAAACTCTTCAAATTAGGGATCTGGATGATCAAGGAGAATCTCCCCAATATTCACATGGAACGTAGATAGTGGAAAAATATAAATATCCTAGGACAGGGGAAAAGGAAAATCTTCTTAGGGTCAGTATATCCCAAAAGGAAAAAAAACAAATCAGAGCCACTCATTTCTACCTCTGAAATTATTTCTGATAATCCTGGGAAATGGGGTTTTTTGTTGCCATCTCAAAGGACAATCACACCATTTTTCATTACATTATTAAAGGAGAGCCTGTCTTTCCACGAGCGAGCGGGTGGTTTTAAGCTTTGCCTGCTTTTATCTCCTTACAGTTAACAGGCCCCGTGATCACCAGGAACGTGGGCAAAAGCTTCCCAAAGACATACGTGCAAGAAAGCTCATTCCTCAGAGATCAGTTCAGAAGTGCTCCTGGTGGGGGTGGGGAGGAGTCAGCAGAAAGTTGTCCCAGCCAGGAGGAGGAAGGAGAGAGAACAGATACAGCTTCCTACAAACATGCAGCTACAATATTACACAGATTAAATACCAGCAGTGCTTGACGCATTGGGTCAGTAATAATCCATCAGTGTGCAGACCCTGAAGAAAGTACCCCAGGTCCCCAGAGTACCTGATTGTCAAGGCTCACCTACCAAGTAGCCTGACTACCTTAATCTCCCATACTTCCATACTTCCACAGTTAAGCAAAAAATAAGACAGGTTTAAAAAAAAAATTGCACGAGCAGAAAAGATTTATTCAAATTCTGAACATAATGACTGATTACTTAAATGAAAGACAAGACAAACACTTTCTCCTCACAAGCCCATGCAATGCCAGGTTAGTTTAACAGACTGAGAAACAGACACCGGGATTATGCAGCAAACCTGTGAATGTACAGGCTTCCTTCCCAGGAAACAGGACCAAAGCCCCCTGCAGTGAGCTCTGACATCTCACAGGCTGGCGATCTAACCCTGGATATGAGCTCAAACACATTCTACTATCCTGCAGGTTTCCCTCTCCCCTACAGTTAAGAGTAGGACAGATTTCTGAGGAAATGGGTTCTTTCAATTATGCCACCTTTAAAGCATTAGGTTTTATCAGATACACCAACCAAGAATTTCTACAGCTCTAATTAAGATGAAGCTGAAGGCACAATAGATGTCTTTGTTCCAGCAGGAGTTTGGTTTCTATACATTATAAAGTCTCAGATCCAAACAGATCATCAAAATCAAGTTCTGAGCTAGCTCTTAGATTCTGACTTTGTTCTTTTCTTGCATTGGAAGCTGACTGAACACAGAGATGGTCACTGTAACTGGGCCAGGGCTGCTCTGGGTTCCAATCCTGGTGGCCACCACCATACGAAGCCCTAGACGAGTAGCTGGCACGAACCTGCCCAGCTCCAGGTTCCTGGTTCACAAATGAAAAGCATTTTCACCAGTCTAACACTCCCCCAAAATGGCGCAGACCATGAGCGATACACAGGAGATGACTTTAGGGGTACACAGCTTTTCTGTTTCAATTACAGTCAACATAACTACCATATCAAACTCATGACTTCATGGATATTCAAGTTTCTTCCCAAAATAAATGTGTTTTAAGTATAAACAGTGAGTGAACTAAAATATCAATAATGGCCTCGCAACATGGCATTGATCCTGAAGGCTGGGGGGCACTGGACTTAGGTACTACCATCACAGAGCCTCCTAGTTCTCCGGGTTTGTGACTGGCAGGCTGCATGTACCTGCTTCATGCCATTTCTCTTTCAGAGGTATGTAGTTTTGCAGAAACATACAACATGAAAGACTAAAAAAAATCCAAAACTCAGGCTCTAGTGACAGCTTTGTCAGTTGCTGGCATTATGACCCCAGGCGTGCCAATTAACCTCCTGAGCCTTGGTTTCCAGATCTGTAAAATGGGGATCAGGGGGCTGTAGAGAGGATTAAAAGCAACAAGGCTTTTGAAAGCGCCTTGTAAACTGTGAAATGCTACAGAAGTATCAGTCCCTACACTTCTCAGTTACAGGAGCAATGCCTGCTGGGCGTGTAACTCTGTCTGTCCTCAAATTCCCTCCCCGTAATCTGGGGATTGGCCTGTACAGCCTTTCTCTTTCAAGTGCCCCCAGTAAAACTCAAATATTATGTACAGTAATCCTAGAGTTTTGATTTTTAACAGAAAAACCTAGACATCTAGAATCATTCCTCGAAATACATTTGGTTTCAGGGCTTTTATCTAAAATGCTCTCCTAAAAGACATTTCACCACTGCCATAGCCAGAATTCCCTCTGCTGTGGAAACCTAGATTCTATCTATCTTTCCTCCTGGAAAGAGAAGAACTCTAGGTCAACTCTTGTTAAAATATTACCAGCATTGTGTTGTAAACCCTAGTCAACGCCTGTTGCTGCGCTAACAACATATGTTCTTAGTAAAACTGAGCAAAACATTAAATAGACCACCATTTCTGAAACTCGGGGGCTCCAAACGGCTGAATCAGCATTTTCAGAAACAAAGTGTTCTGGGCCTGGCCTTTTAAACAGCAGCAACAAGAAAGTTGTGCAATAACGCATATTTACTCACAAGCGCTACTTGTTTTGGTCTTTTACTTTTGCATCTCTTGAATGAAACTGGGCACTAAGTTTGCAAGAAAACTTTCTTTCAAATGCATAGTAAAGATCCGGGACCCTGGAATATCACCTGTGGCTCTCCTACATTACCCAACGTTTCGGTTAAAGCAAACGACAAAAAGTTCGCGTTTCTTCCAATCCCAAGAAAAAATGAACACAATAAAAAGTAAAGAATCCCCTAATTTCCATAACGCACATGCTCGAGGGCAGTCGCCAAGGCAGGCGTTTGGAGAGGCAATCAGCAAAGGCAGAGAGTTGCATCAGAAATTTCCTTCTGCAAACGGTACCGCTCTTATCACATTTCCACGGCTGGCGGGCGGCTAATCCGCGAGCCCTCAACTTGGTGTTAGGCCCAGAGGCGGGTAACGGGTCACAAACAGTACCCCAAAAAAAAGATCCTCCGTCCGACGCTGGGCCGGCTCAGGACTTGGGAGTGTGTGGCACCACTGCCCGGGCCGCCCCGGGGCGCGCCACGGCCCCGCCGCGCAGCGGGAGCACCCGGGGCTGCAGGAGCGCCTTGGCGCCCACCCTCCGAGGGGGCGGCCCCTCGGAGCGAGGCCTTGACCGCAGCCCCCGCCCCAGCCCCAGCCCCAGCCCGCGAGCCCGCGGCGTCTGACAAGATGGTTCAAGAATGCGCCGCTCAGGCTCCACACCTCCCCCCAGGGGTCGGGAACGCAGCAGAGAGCTCGCCGGGGCGACCGGACGCCTCCGCCGCGCGCCCACAGCCCCGGTCCCGCCTCCGAGCGCCGCCCGCCACGGGCCCGGGGCGCTGGAGCCCCTCGCCCGGAGGCGACGCCCTTCCGCCCGCCGCGCCTCCGCGGGGCCCGTCGTCCCCAGCCGGGCCAGCCAGAGCGCAGACAATGACGGCGCGGGGACCCGGCTGGCCGGCCCGGCCCGCTGGGGCGCCGACCACAAAGTAACTTGCCGCCGCGCTCCCCGCCCAACTCCGTACCTGCCGCGGCGCGGCTCCCAGCCGCCTCCGCGTGGCTGCCGGCTACACTCGGTGCGGCCGGCGGCGGGTGCGAGTCCCCGTGGGGCGAGGGCGGCGCGCAGGACGGTCCTGGGCGTCCCGCGCCGCCGCCCAGGGGCTGCGCGGAAACTTTGGGCTCCGCCGGGTCTCCGAGCGCCGAGCCCGCCCGCCCGGCCGGCCGGAACTCCCTTCTCTCTCTGCCTCCTCCCGGCCTCCCCACCCCCTCGATGGGCTTTAAACTCGCCCGGCCCCGCCCGCCCTCCCCGCCTCTGCCGCCGCCGCCGCCGCCTCCGCCTCCGCCTCCTCCCCCGGCCGCTTTTCCTGCTCCTCCTCCCGCCGCCGCCGCCCGGACCGCTCGGCGGCCGCCAGCGCGGGAGGAGCCGCGGCCTGGCACAGGGCGTGGCACGGGGGCGCGGGCCGAAGGCCGTGGGGGCCAGACCCTCCCGGAGGCTCCTGCCCCGGGCCAGCGCGCGGGGACGCCGCCTCTACCTCCCGCAGGACCCCCAGTCGCGGGACCGCGACGCCGAGGCTCAGGCGGCCGCGCCAGCGAAAGACTAATCAGACCTGTCCCGAAAGGCAATTTGTAAGCGAACTGTTTGAAACTGAAAAAGTATTAACTGCACAGTCCAAATCCTATAACTGGGCGCAGCTGAGGGACGGGACGGATGAGCTGGAGCTGCCCCGGACTCTGCGGTGCGCTTTCGGTCCCTGGTCTGGGAAGAGGAAACCTGGGTTTGCTCACAGACAGCCGGGTCTGGGGCCTCGCCTCTTTGAGCCTCAGTTTCCCCATCTGTGTGTGAGTACTGGAATGCGGGTGGAGCGGGGATGCCCTTCATTTTTTCTTAGCGCCGCGAAGCCTGAGTCCCTAGGATTGAAATAGGCTGATAACGCTCGCTTAAGAGTTGATGTCCTGGGGATTAAATCAGGTCCTACTGAGAGCATAAAGTGACTTCTCAAAGGACTGCTGGATTAATGGACGCCCTTGTCGTTAGTATGATTATTAATGTCTCTACCGGGTCAAAATTGTCATACAAATAGGTTAACAATAATTATGTCTTTTTCTGGGTCTTGGTGTTATAAAAACACCTACAACAACAACTTGCCTTCATTTAGCATGCACTTTGTGCAAAACATTCGTGAACCCCCGGATTTAACTCCCCCTGTGGCCCTCTGGGATTGTTACTGGGAGGTGCCCATTGTACAGACTGCAAAACTGAATCTCCAAGAGGTTAAGTAACTTGCTGAAGGTCAAGTAACTGGTAAGTGCAGGGCAAGGACTGGAAGTTGTGTGCAGTATTGTGCCAAAACTCTTTTTAGGAACCTTTTTATAGCTCTTCTAGCAGTGGTTTTTCCCACCTTGGACAGATGTTATTAATGGAAAGGTCATCCTTCCCTGTAACTGAAACAGGCCTCCCTAAAATTTCTCCCCATTACTCCAAGCTCAGAAACCTCTAAGGTCAAGAAAGAATGATGTGAAAGAACCTTAGATTCCTGGAAGAAAGGAACACAAAAGTCTTCTGTGGTAGACAAAGGACTCAAAAGAAAATTAAAAAAGAGAAAACTCAGTTTGGGACAACTTCTCACAAGTGTATAAGCTTTGAACCTTCTAGCTTTCTGAAGGCTGCAGTCGGCAATGCCTGCCTGCACGAGCCGAAAAGCCTGACAGGCAAGGAGGCTTTTATAAACGTGTGAAAAGTCCCTCCACACATAGACGTATATTCCTTCTGAATGATTTGTGGGTAGGTTCCATACACCATGGCCCCTTACCCCTGTATACACTGATGTGTCTTTCCTAAGAGCAGGGGTATTATCTTACATAGCCACAATACAGTCACCAAATTCATAAAGTTATATTGATAAAATACTTGTATCTAATCTAGGTCCATACTCTACCAGTTTTGTCAGCTGACCTGATAGTGTCCTTTGTCGTATTTCTTTTCGCCCTATTACAAGATCCACTCTAGGGGTGTAAGGTCAGGTTTTGCATTTGGTTGTCTCAAAACTTAAGAGTTTTCAGACGTTACTATTCACAGAGAAGGGATTGAGATAAATGTCCTCAAGTGTTTTCATGCTGGCATAGATCCCTAGAATTCCTAGGACAGGCCCTCATTCCCCACATTTCCTGGCTTACCGTAGGCCATCAGTGGGCAGGACTCCTTCAGTACCACTTTCTGATACAAGTTCATGAACTTGTCACTCTTGTGGCTGTAGAAGCTGCAGCTGTCCCCAGTGCAGTGATCCTGGCTGAGCCAATCCTGTATGCAGATTGTATCTTAGAGCTTTCCCCTCCCTCCTCCAAACTGCACATGCCCACTGCCCACGCACTGTGCTCCCTCACAGAAGGCCAGCAACCACAAGTGGAATACAGCCATGCAGTATATAAGTTATCCTGGAGAACCAACCCTACTGGGGCAAGACAAGTGTGGCTTTGTAGTTCAAGCACTTCACCAAGGGGAAATATATGAGCTAGAATTAGGTGTCAGGACAGGATGGGATTCTGTGATAGTGACAGATTCGATTATCCAAACATGAGCTACAAGGCTCATTCAGCTGAAAGTAGAGAATCTGATAAACTCTAATTTTTAATTAGTAATGAATTGATTGACATCCGTCTCCCCTGTTGACTGTGAGTATGGTGATGATGGTAACCGCCTGTTTACTAGTGTCCTTACAGGAGGGGAAGTGTCTGGCACAGAGAGGGCACTACTGAAATAAGTCATTACTGAGAAATAGTATCCCACAAATGAATTTATCAGTAGTAGTATATAAATGAGTGGAATAAATGACTGATAAACTCTGAGACCTGGGCACCATCTAAAACCATTGTCAAGTATCATTGGCAAAGGGAAAGGGAACTGGGTGAATGGCTCCCTGACAGTTAAATGCTCTGACCGGCAGTGGCCCTCACTTCTCACATGGGCCGCTCACGGCTAGCCATGGAAAGCACATGGTGCTTGGGGGCATGCAGGCGTGCACCTAGAAAGCAGATCTGGAAACCGGCCACCAACCTCCCTAAGGGCTGCGCACCCGAGAGAGGTAGGGAGTGTTCTGCAATCATAATGCAATCAGTGCCTGTCCCGAACATCTGAGGAGCCTGTTCGCACTGTAAACCCCTGGGCACATCCGGAGTTCCACCTCTAGAGTTGATGTGCATTTTTAACAGACTCTTGCACCATCTACACATGCAGCAGTACTCCAAACGCTGCAGTTCTTTGAATCCTCTGAACAAGAGAGGTCCAGGCTGCCCCCAGAGTCTCGAGGTGGGGAGCCCGGTGGCATTCAGGAAAGGCTTCCCCGTGATGGCAATGCCTCTGGAGTCCTGGAACATCAAAGATGGTAAGTTAGGCAAGGAGGGAACTAAAGGAGAGGCCTTTAGGGTGGGGGGACAGGTGAGTACCTCAGGAAAAAGCCAAGAAAGACCTTGACTCCTTCAGGGAGCAGCACCAGGTGTTTGTGTTTAGTCACAGAAAGCTGGGGCTGCGACTGCAGGGTCGGGGTGGGGAGGCAGTCAGATTTGACAAGAGACCAAGCTGGAGGAGCAAGAAGGCGCCAGCATTTATACTTAACCTAAAGGTGATGGGAGAGTACCAGATATGTCCACCATGGTACCCACCAGCTCAACTGGAAATGCTCTGTCTGTAGGACCCCAACAACCTTAGTTTTCCTTGATCCCCACGTAGCAATATTTTTGATCAGGGGTGACACTTGGCCCAAGGATTCCCATTCCTTACGTGGGTGAGGCAGTGGGCAGATGACCTGGCCAATCAGATGTCGCCACCCAGGATTCCGACTGTTAGAAGGCTCCACAGTGGAGACCGGTGAGGAACAGCAGGTTGCGCTCAGAATAAACACAGTGTGAGAAAGGAAGACACAAGTGGATGCCTTCCTGCCTCCTGTCTCCGTGAGCCTGGGCTAGTACCGCTCTTATTTTGAATTTCCGTGAAATTCCATTTTCCTTATGTTGTCTGAATATAAACTCTCCTTTTCCTGAAGTATTAATAGCTTAAATCGAAATGTCTTTACAGCCAAAACAGGGGCTCACTGAAGGATGTTTCTTCAGGCTGGTTTATTGAGGTATAATTTGCTGACCAGAAAAGTCACCCTTTTTCAATGCACATTCTGTGGAGTTTGGAGAGGGTCATGGCTGTAACCAGTGAAGATACGGGACAGTTTTAACCTCTCATGCCCCTTGCAGTCTGCCCCCTCCCTGCTCCAGGCGGCCGATATGCTTTCGTCCTCATAGTTTTGCTTTTCAAGATCATCATCCGAATGGAATCACACAGTATGTAACATGGCATAATGCACTTGCAATTCATCCATGTTGCCGGATGACTAGGTAGCTCGTTCCTTTTTAGTGCCGGTTAGGAGCCCACTGTGTGGACGTACGTCCATTTGCTCCTCATTCACTGACTGGTGGAGATTTAGGTAGTCCTAGTGTGGAACAGTTATGAATAAAACTGCTGTAAGTATTTTTGTAAAGATTTTTCTGGGAACATAAGTTTTCATTTCTCTTGGGTAAATAAAGGGGAGACTGCCAGGTCACACTAAGTATGTGTTTCACTTTATCTGAAACTGCCAAACTATTTTTAAAGTAACCATGTTATTTGCATCTACACCAAAAATGTGTCTGAGTTCTAGTTGCTCTGCGTGTTGACCAACACTTGCTATTGTTGGTCTTTTTAATTTTAGCCATCCTAATGGTACGTAGTGGAATCTCATTCTGATTTTAAGTTGCTTTTTTTCCATGGCTGATGATGTTGAGCACTTTTTCATGTGCTCATTTGCTATGTATATATAATACATTATTGTGCGAAGTGCCTGTTTGAATCATGTACCCATGTTTTAATTGAGTTTTTTGTACTTATCATTGACTTCTGAGACTTCTTTATATATTTTGGTTATCAGTCCTTTAGCAGTTGCATGTTTTACAAATATTTCCTCCCAATCTTTTCATTTTGTTTAACAGTGTCTTTCAAAGAGCAGAAGTTTTTATTGTATTTTATAGGTTCAATTATCAATGTATCATTTTCTGGCTTATTTTTCATATCCCATTTAAGAAATTCTTGCCTAACCCAATATTGGAACAATTTTCTTTTATATTTTCTTCTAGAAGTTTTATACTTTTAGCTCTTACATTTAGAGCTATAATTCAACTGATGATATGAGACAAGGGTGAAGGTTCTTTTTGTGGTATATGGATGTCCATTTGTTCCACTGAGTGATTTGAAGAAGTTATGTGGTCGCAGTTGTGTTTTAGAAAGCTCAGTCTGGATCCAGTGAAGCCAGGAGACCAGTTGGGAGACTTGCAGGTAGGGATGATGGTGGATCTTGACATCAGGGATGGACAGTATGGGTGAGTGTGGGATATAGGTATAACAAGTCCTTGCCCCTCTGGTGGCTCTGGGCTTGGATGAGACCATGGAGCAGTGAGCACAGTGCCTGGCACAGATGGTGGGAGGCACAGCTCGGGGTGTGCTCTTGGCTCTGCAGGAGAGAGCAGCATCAGAGAGCCCAGTGAGCTTGGCACCCTCCCGGGGACTCTTTCTGAGATATCTCCAATCTTTGTCGAAAGAACCCTGCACCCATTATGATGCTTTGGGCTGCAGGGAACAGGGCAGAGCTCAACAACCTCATCTGGGACTTCTGCCCACCGTCATCCTCAGGGTCCCAGCTTTGCCTGACACTTGTCCGCAGTGGTATTAAGATCACAGTGCAGATGCAGCTCCAGGCATCAGTTCCCCTGACAGCTGTGTCCAAGGGCACAAAGGGGACATTTCTCTTCCCTTGCCTCATGCCAGAAACCTCCAGGAGATTTCGTCTCACATTTCAGTGTCTAGAACATGGTCTTGGGCCCGTGCCCTAGCAGGAAGGAAGGTGAAAATGTGAGCATCTGGCATCTTTCACTTCTACATTGGGGGTAGCTTCTACCAGCAAGAAAGAAGAGGCAAGGATGGGGTGGCTAGTAAATGGTCAATTTTTATTAGTAAATAAAAGGATATGGCCAAAGCACATGGCCCTTATGGCAATGAAAAGCTGAGGGCCACCCCCCATCTTGTTGAGAAGTAGCTTCCTAGTAAAATGCAGCCTGGGAATTAGGATCCCAGGGATAACATGCAATTCTAAATCCCTAGGTATCCAAACCAGTTCTACCTCTAAAACATGAGCTCCTTTTCAGCCACTTAAAAAAAAAAAAAAAAAAAAAGTCAGTTTAGCCCCTTAACTCAATTAGAAGTTAATTAACCACAAATGTAGTACAAACTTTACTTAATGAAATATATCTCCATCCCAATATACTTCATGGTTTTAATAACCAAAGTTCCAGAGCTAATAGGAGAATCCAAAATAAGAACAAAATTATTTAATTGGTAAAAATTATTTAGAGCTATTGGGGATTTAGCATTAGAATAACTTCCATGGTGTGCAAGTAGGTTAGTGAATGTATGTTTTTAAGGCAGCGTCTTAAAGTTAATGTTTAAACTGTTAAACCAGAAGCTACTTCAGTTAGCGTACATTCTTTAAGAGGATTAATCTGCCTGCAAGAGGTGCGAGACTACACAGAAAATAGAACAGCTAATCCTGGAGATGGACTTGAGAAAAAGATCCCACCATCAGTACTTACACTCTGAGAAACCCTGTCCAGGTAGAGGGTGACGAAGGAGTTTTGGGGTCCATTTTGGGGCCTTGGACTTCTGTTAGCCAAGTTTGAATGTTTCAGTTGCACAGAAGAGATGTTTTATAATAGTGTGCCAAAAATCTTTCTCACTTACTCAGATGTAAGTGTAGCCCAGGGACATTATTATTAATATTTAGAACTTATATGATTTAAAGATTGATTGACTGTATGGGACAGAGTTTTCTAGGAGAAACTCAATATTTTCCCTTCTTCTCTTATTATTTTATTTTCTCCTCCCCTCTCTTCTTCTCCTTCTTTATTCTTAAAACAAGCACCATCCCTTGTGCCTGCTTCACACCAGGCTGGCGATACATGTACAATGTGTAATATTGTGTCATTATTGCATGTACATAATTGCATTATGTACATATAATACATTATTATATGTATAATGTGTCACATTAGGCACTCTACCTGGCACTTTATGTGCACATTTCAGTTAATCCTCACAATAAGTTTTGAGGTAAATATTGTTGTCTTCGTTTTACAGTGGAGGAAGCAGACTCGGAAGCTACACGACTTCTCAGGGTCACCTAACAAATAAGTGACAGGACTGGGGGTCAAAGCCCCATTTATCTGACTCCAGGTCCCACCTACCTACCCTCTTCCCACTGTTCCTAGCTGTCTCTGCTGTCCTTTCTTATCATTTTATTATCTTCTGTGTAACCAGTTATTTAAATGTATGACCTAATGGGGTATCTTTTGTGTAAAAGCCTGCAATTAGATTTCAATATCATAAACTTCTCCCTCTTTAGGAAAAGTGCTCTCGTTTATTTTTGGATCATAAAATGTGATCTCATTTCTATTTAAGCATGTGTTCCGGAATCCAAGGTGGAGGAAGGGGAGGGTCATGGGAGGAAAACAGTAAGTCTTTATTTATTCAAGTTAAAGATTTTAACCTCCCACTTATCCCTCTCCTTAACCTCCTACTTTTAGGGAGTTTGAGGACTTGGCTCTGATGTTAGCTTGGGAATTCTGACTTCCCGGAGACCAGACACACACAGGATGGGGGTGGCACCATGTTGGGCAGGCCCAGAAATGGGCCGTGGGGAGAGCCATCGCTAGAGAGGATGGTACCCAGGTCAGCAATAGTGCAGCCAGGCATTATATCCAGAAAGTCCAAAAGAGGCAGCTGTCTTGCAAGTGGGTGGCCCTTGTGGTGAGGAGACACCAGGTGGACGGAGGTGGCAAGTTCCACTCGTGGACGGAAGTCCAGGGGCAGATACTCAGTCCTTGGGCAAGAACAAGTTAGGGCTTCTGTCCAGTGGGAAGTGACGGGGTGGGGGAGCAGGACTTGCTTACAGGAGAAGGGGGACACCCCGCCACTTGAACTGGAACATGAGTCTGTGTAGGCCCCCGAGCGCCTCTGTGAGGCTCCTCCTGTTTTCCCTTAGGAGGAGGAGAGTCCCAGCGTCTGCAGGGAGGTTTGGAGGAGGAGAGGAGGAATGAGGGGGAAGGAAGTGAAGCAACTCAGAAAGCCTGTGCCAAAGAGCATCAGTGGCCCAGTGGCCTTGGAGTTGACTCATTCAGTTAACAAACACCGATTAAATGCTGATTATCTGCAAGGCACCAGGACAGGTGCAAAGTAGTTGAGAAGGCACTTAAGATGTTGGCACTGGTAGTCTCACAAAGGCTTCCACACTAGGACTCTGGGGGATTGGAACAGACACTTTGGAGGAGCCGTGTGATGAGAGTACCCTGACTCTCCCAACTGTGACTCTAAGGACTGAGCTGCCAAGAGTTCAGGGACCCAGGTGGGGTTCCGTGGGAGCAGTCGGCAAGTGCAGTGGTTAGCACTGCTGCCTCTGAGAGCTCCATCTCTGCATGTCCCGTAAACTTCGGGGGGGCTCCTCCTATAGGGCCCACCACCCATGGAGATAGTTTGTCACAGTGCCCTGGTGGAGAGCTGGTTGGACGCTCCACATTTTGTTCTGGTTAAGGACTTGTGTTTTGGAATCAGACAGACCTGGGTTCAAACTCGTAACTTTGCTTCTTATTAGTTGTGTGATTTGGGATAAATTATATAGATTCTCTAACTTAGCTTCCTCAGGTATAAAATCAGGATAATTCTTACCTAATACAGTTGTTTTAGTGGATTTTTATATTTTACCTAATTTTGTGCATAATATTTTAATATTAATATCTAATGCAGCATAATAAACCACCCCAAACTCAGCGGCATAAAACAAACGGCGTTTCACCACGTTTGCAGAACTCTGGGCCAGCCATTCAGACACGGCACAGCAGAGTGGCCAGCCTGCCTCCTCTCTGGCCTCTCTGGCAAACATCCCCTCCCCGTGTCCCAGTGTAGAGTGGTGGTTTTAGGAATGAGCACGGCCAAGGAAGAGTGAGGGGTAGGAAGTTTACTGTGGGTGTCTAGGAAAGGAATTTCCTGCCTCTTGTAGGACGTGAGCTACGCGTGAGGAGGAAGCCAGCCCTGTGGGCCTCAGAGTGTGGCAGCAGAGGGAACGTAGGCATCTACAGTCGTCACAGATCACCCAGCTCTGGGCTTCACATGCCCACAGTCAATAAACACCCCTACTGTTTAGTTTTTTGACTGTCGTCGAGTTTTGTTTTTTGTTTTTTTTTTTGGTGTTTTTATTTTTTAGATGAGATCTTGCTATGTTGCCCAGGCTGGTCTCAAGCTCCTGGGCTCAAGTGAACCTTCTGCCTCAGCCTCCCAAGTAGCTGGGACTCTAGGCACATGCCACCACGCCTGGCTCATTGACTGTTGTTTTTACTCACAGCTTAACGCATCACGACTAATACATTAATAGTAGTTCACTATGATGGCACAAGGTAAAGTCCCCATAAAGGAGAGCAGCATCGTGGGGTCGCCTTTCTGCATAGAAGCCTCTGTTCCTATTGCTGTCACAGCACCAGACACTCCAAGTATTAATGAATAAGACAAAGCTATTTGATCATGTAATCTACACTTCTCTATGGAGCAAGCGTCCCCACCCAGGAAGGGTGCAGCAGGAAGCGTGGAAACTCCAAGTGGACTGGAAGGGACATAAATGCTCCACAGAGCCTTTGGACTGCTCACCCTGTCCTCCAGCTCCCACCAAACTCTGGCCTGAAACAGCACGATGTTTCTGGAAGATACATTTGTCATCCTGCTATGCTCTGTTTGTATTGTCTCTGAAAGAAATATGTTTGTGCACACAATGACACTTTGCTTTCTAGAACTTTTTAGGGGACACGGTCATCCACATCCATTCTAGCATCTTAATCAAATGTTCACTGTCTTAAGCAGAATCTCTGCAACAATTGATGCCAAAATGTCCACACAAACCCTAAAAGACACTTTCTCAGGGACTTCCTCTCAACCCGAGAGTCAGAGCTGTCACGGAACGCTCATGGTAGAGTCTTTCAGAAATGAGATGTCCATTCCAACAACATGCAGGACAATCATGGCTCCAGAAAAGCTACTGAGAAATTCTATCACCGTGAAGCAGACAGACTTGCAGGTTCAATACCGCCATACCCCTTGCTTGCCATGGAGTCTTGGGCAGGTCACCCGACGGCACTGAGCCTCAGTATTCTCAGGTGTGATGCAGGGATCAGCCACTATGGAGTGAAAATTCACTGGATAATATGTCTAAAGTGCCTGGCAAGACACAGGGCCCACGGCAAATGCAGGGTCCGTGGAGTCACCTTAGGAATGCTTGCAGTGGGCTCAGTTCCTGCTCTGCCACTCACTCTGCCTCCTCCTGCACTGGGCATCTCTTTTGATAGCCATGCCCGAAAGAATGACTGTCGTTTAATTTAAATTTCCCTCATATACACAAGTTTACAGGAAGAGTTAAGGATACCTGAAATGTCAACTGTTTACACAACCTTTTGCCTTTTCCCAATAATGATGATGAGCATGTTTCCATCTCAACGTGAGAGCAGTGAGTTTCTGCTCCGGGCACCCCTTTCTATGAATCGCACCCTCCACGTGTTCGGCTGTGGGGCATCTGGCCTACTTCCAAGTTTTTGCTGCTATGAATAGCACCACAGTAAACACCCCCGGGCAAGCCGTTCTTTTTTTTCCCCAAACCCTTTGCATATCTCACTAGAACATTGCTGTTTCCTTCCCTTCTTTTCTTAGAGTCAAGGAAGAATAGGATTTACTCACCTTACCCTAAACAGAAAGGGCTTCTTAAGGGAATCTTCCTGGTAGGACGAGGCAGCGGCTGCTCTGTCCTGGTGGGCCCCATGGTGTTGTTGACCGCCTTCCGTCTCCCCTGCCCTCTGCCTGCCGCTGGCACCTGCCTTCTCGTGTGCTCTGCCCCTTACCTGGCTTTCGTCAGGGCACCGCAGCTTGGGCAGCACCGACCAGCCAGCGTCCTCACAGTTTCGGTTTCCACTGGCAGCAGGCTCAGCCTTTCAGACCCCGTGGTCCGCGCTGCTAAGTGCGGCCGTCTCCTTAGTGGAACTCAGTCTCACACCAGGCCGGCGCGGAGGTAGAGCCTGTGCTGGGGCGGGAGGGCTCTGCGCGAAGGGAGCCAAGTTTCCAGTCGACCCTGGAACTGCGAGGGTGCCCCGTCCGTGGATTTGCTTCCTCCTCTGCCACCCCTGAGACAGCAAGACCAACCCGCCTCTTCCTCCTCCTCAGCCCATTGAGCGCGGAGACGATGAGGATGAAGATCTTGATCGTGCTCCGCTTCCATCTAATGAACAGTAAGTGTGTTTTCTCTTCCTTACAGTTTTCTTAACATTTTCTTTTCTCCAGCTTACCTTATTGAAAGCATAAGCATGTAACCCATGTAACACATAAAATACGTGTTAATTCTCTGTTTATGTTATCAGTTAGGCTTCTGGTCGGCAGGAGGCGGTTAGTAGCTAAGTACTGGAGGAGCGAAAAGTTACATGTGGATTTTGACTGTGTGGGGGACGGTGCCCCCCCCATGTTGTTCAAGGGTCAACTATAATTTGATCTTCAAGGGGAATTTCCCAAACCACTCCCAAAACTTAGTGACTAAAACCCACCACCACCACCATCTTACCTGCTCGCAGTTTTCTAGGCCGGCCATTAGCCTGGGCTAGGAAGGCGGTGCTGGCCTCCGCTGGCGCTGCCTGCCCGGGTGTGCAGGCCAGGCCAGGGGCCCTGAGCCGGGACCACCGTCAGTGCTTTTAGGATCTTGTCCTGCAGCCAGAGAGGCAGGAGGGCAAGTCCCAGTGGCCAAGGGCTTTCCAATTCCTGCTGTGTCACGGTTGCTCAGGTTGCATACCAAGCCCAGCAGCATCCATTCGGGAGAGTTATAGAGGGCACAGGCCTGTGATTTAGTGTGGTTTGGGGACCTTTGCCATACCTCTTTACCAGACACACATGAAAGCCCATATGTAACCTGAAAAGTTCAAAGGAAGATTCTTTTCATACTGCCTTAAACACGTCTCATTTCTGGATCTGGTCACTGTGAATGTGTATCTTTTTGTTAAGCCTTATAATCATCTCATGAATAGCATGATCATATTGCATTTTTCTGTCTACTTTTGTTAAAGGCTTTAATGTATTCAATATAAACATTGAAAATATACCACAAATTTTGTAATCCTGCGTTAGCATCTTTTTTCCTTTTTATGTACCAGGTGCATGTAAAAATGGAAGTGCCATGGGCCTCTCCTGGCCACTCCAGACCACTGGTCGTACATCTGGTTATAGGGTCAGCCTATAGGTGGCTTTTCTGGAGTGAAAGGAAGGCGACTCGGAGGTGGAGATTAGTGTACAGGACAGTGGCTGGATGGTGTTCCTGGCAATGCCCTGGGGAGGGGGCAGGAAGAGCAGGTGAGGGAGAAGTTGGAGGGCGACAGAGTCATCAGAGGTCTCAGCCCACCCTGTGGGGGGCTCTGGTGCTGGGATGGCCTGAATTAGGGCAAAGAGGGGTCCTTATTACCACCCTGTCCCACCAGCCATTGGATGCAGCTGCCTCCGTCGCAGGCCCTGAGCTCGGGCAGATCTTGGAGAGGGACTCCACTGGGCACTGCCACCACTCACACCAGCAGCAGCTGGCAGAATACGCCCATCAGTCAAGGAGGAGGCTTGGGCAGGGTGGCCGGGCATGTGCGTGCCACCCCAACCAAGTCTCCCTGGCAGCAGGGCAAGGCCATGCAAGAGCCCACACAAATACAGGTCTGCCTCCCTGGCCGGAGCGCGGCCCTGGCAGGCCCACTGAGGCTTGTCCCATCCAGAGCTGCTACCGTTGGTGAGAATTAATCCAGAGATGCCTGTGTGCCCCGCCTCCCTTACACATGTGCTGCGTTTTTCTGTAGCAGGCATTTGTCTGTGAGCTCAGCTGCTGCTCCCTGAGGCAACAGCAGTCTCACCCACAGGCACCCCCGGTGGCCACCCCTTCACAATTCACAAACCACCCTTCTGGGTTAGGACTTCCAGTCATGGATCTTCTGTGTCAATGACAAAAAGCCTGAAGGCTGGCTCTTGAAGGGCCATCGGCACCACCACACGTGATCTTCAGTGACACTGCATGGAGTTCCTCTCACCCAGCCAGCGGTCTCTCCTGTCTCAGGCAGGTCAGGCTGCTGTAACAAAATAGCACAGATTGGGGGGACTTTAACAACAGACACTTGTTTCCTCACAGTTCTGAAGGCTGTGAAGTCCGAGATTAAGGCATCTGCAGGGTGATTTCTCCTGAGGCCTCCTTGGCTTGCGGTTGGCTGCCTTGTCCCTGAGCACTCGCATGGTCTTGCCTCTGTGTGTCTGTGTCCTACTCTCTTCTTCTTACAGGACACCAGTCATATTGGTTAGGGCCCCCCTTTATGGCCTCCTTTTGCTTAATTGTCTCCTTAAAAGCCCTAAGTCTAAATACAGTCACGCTGGAGTTAGGGCTTCGACATTATTGGGGCACACATTTAGTCTGTAGCACGCCAGCCCTCTGTTCCTTGCATGTTCTCTTGAGGTGGCAGCTTCCAACCCTGGCCAAAGCTCACCTTTTTGTTTCCTTAGCTACTTTTCAGAATTTTCTAGGCTCAAATATAAAGATGTAATGATGGAGTGATGAGATTTTTTACTTTCCCCTCCAGCTAAGCAAAGACCTACCATCCACTTGTGTGCTGTCCTTCAGAATGGCAACTTGATCGAAAGATCTTGTAAGCATCTTCTGGAGAAAGACCTCAGGCTGTGTACTTTAGCCATGTCAGATGCTGGCCTCATTCCTCTGTAGGGACAGGACTTTCCTTCTGTTCTCTTCCTTCTCCTCCTCCCTGGTTCTTCTATTCTAGCACGTCCCTACCCTCAACAGCTCCATCCTGTCATACCCACTGCCAGAACCAGGCCGAAGACCTCTAGGGATGGCCTCAGGACTGGCCTGGGGCCTCCAGGGCCTCCAGGAGGGATGCCTGCAGGGCCAGACCAGGCCAGGAGCTAGGGGGGGACCTGCAAAGAGAGCTTTCACAAAGCAGGGGCCTGACGAGCCCACACAAGCTCCATGCTGTCAACACTCAAGTGAACGCCATGAATGTGGATTGCTGAAGACATATGCTCAGAGTAGGTGTCAGGGAGGGAGAGAACATGAGAACATGGTCCTCCTTATCTCATCCTATAATTCTTCCAGACTCCTATCGCTTCCCTTCCTGCTGATGCTCGGATGACTGCAATTCGACAATCCCTGAGCTCCAAACTCAAGTTCTCAACCATCTAGCAGACATCTCCACATATGTGCCCTGCACACACTTGAAGCTCGGCATGTCCAGTATTGCACTCTTCATCATGAGCTGGGGGAGCCAACCTGCTCCTTCTCTTTTGTCTTGCAGTCCATGGTGGCTTTCTGACTGCTCAGACACTCAGACAGAAACAGAATAACCTGCCCATTTCAGGATATGCTGAGTGGAGCCGTGTTCCTAAAGCATAGTTCTCAGTCCAGCAACAACCACATTTTGTGCAAACTGATTAGAAGTGCAGGTTCCCGGGCCCACCTAGGCATACGGATCAGACACTCTGGGGGTGCTCCAGCAACCTGTGTCCGAACCAGTGCTGGAAGACTGCCCTTTGAGAACCACTGGCTTAGGAATGGGAAGACCTGGAACTCAACGCAGACACAGCTGGGTCTATCTGACCCCACAGCTCTCATGCCTGCTGTGTTTGCACTGTTGTCACTGAATCTTTGTTTACTGTCCATCTGCCCCATCTGACAGGGCTCTGGGACGCATTCAATCCCACTCACTTCTAAACCAACACTGACCCTGTGTCTAGCAATGAGGAGGGGCTCAAATGCTTTTTGTTGAAATGAAGTGCTGACGTGATAACAGTTCACATGATAACCTTAGTGTCAGAGACATCCAGTGCATGAAAAATGGGACCATTTCCCCAGGCCCCTAACATTGTTGGGCTCCGCAGCTGCTTGTGAGGGGAGGAGACAGCAGTTGACATGCACAAATGTGCCCTGCCAGGACAGCATCTCCCCGGGCACTTCTACCTCCTGAACACTCTAAGTGGATTGCCTGGTACAGATTCCATTGATTAAAATTGCCCTTGATATTCACTTAAACCACATTTTCACTCTTATAAAAATATTAGGTGTGTTGTGCAATTTGTCCCGACCCCTGAGGAAATAAATGGATTTGTGTGGCAGCAGCTATGATAGTGGTCCCTTATTTTCCACCACAGGACAGTCCCTGAAAGCCTTCACCATGACGAGCTCTACAGAAATAGCACAAGGCATGGTTGTACCCAGAAAATGGCTTAGTGGAAATAGGTATGTAATTAGCTATAATATGATATATGTGAAATCTCTCAAAATTATTCTTATTTCAAAGTTGTAATAATTCATTTAATGAAAAAACTTATTGCACACCAACACTGCTATGATTTTTAAAATGAAATCACACCTCTCTACCTTGCCATAGCTGCTCGGACTATTAGTAGTCACTGGACCCAAGGTAGCCAATTCAGAGGATAGTCAGTGACCAAATTAAACAGCCTAGATCAAAACAGTGCCCTAGTCTCTCCAATTCTTGCCTTTGAGCATCTATTTGGGAAATATTGAGAGACTGACCTAGTTTACAGTGAGGGTATCAGGCAAATAATGTCCTGAGATCACATGTGAGTAAGCAATGGAAACCCAAATGATGGAAGAAAATGGAGATTTGCTGAGATTTGCAAAGGTACCACGAGGAAGAGTTCATGATGAGAGAGTGATTGAGAGAGAGGGAGAGAATGATTAATGATGAAACTTGTTTGCTTTCTGGCAACTTCCCAGCTTTGATCCACAGGTTTCCTCCTTTTCCCATTGTAACAGAGGGAACAGTCTGAAAAAGGGTAAAATGTTTCACCAGCTGTCTCTTTAAAACACCCTCCACTCTTTTTGTAAATTAAAACCTACATCCCTGCCCAAGGCCAGTAATCAGAGGGGCAGGGGAGTGTCCTTTGTTCTTTGAGCCACAGGAGGTGGCTCAATGGAATTGTCCAGACAGAGGTCACAAGATCATCTTTGCTGGAGATAGAGTCAATCAGGACCATCAACTATAGTTAAACAGCAATAGCCCCAAACTGAAAACTCCCTTTAAAAGCTCTGTATTTCTGCTTATAGGGAGGACTGTGGTACCTTGTGATGCAAGTCTGACGTGCTCCTCATTTGCTGGCAAATTAATAAACTTGCCTTTGCTTCTCCTCAAACCACTTGTCCTTGTTCTTCTGATACAGCCAGAGGGACAAGTGCCAAACTTTCAGTAACAGAATTTGGCTTCCCTGGGTGGGCCTATCGGCACCCTGGTGAAACAGAACCCTAAAACTGCTGGAAGGGATGGGGCACATACCCAATCAAGCCATGGGTGGGAGCATTGCCTTCCAGGTAAGAGAGTGAGGGACCATTCCAGCACCTGCTAGAGCCTGATTAGCTGCAGGAAACACCCATCTCTCTTCTCCAAATTAAGCACAGCTCTTACCAGCTTTAACTTGGTTGAGGAAAGGGACATGGATTTTGGAAGTGTCCAGATACCTTAGCCATTTGTTTAAGTTCCCCGGCGTGCACAACTTGGTTCCACCCATTTGGGAGGTTTTCAGACCTTCCTACTCTGTGGCAGTGCATTTTATTGGATTTGTTTGGAGGTGCCAATTGGGGTGGAAGTCATGGTTGAGTGGAACTAGAGAACCTGGTTTGGATTTCGAGCTCATTTGTATTATTCCCAGGGAACCTGAGGAATGAATTCCCATTTGGGTTAGGAGATGCTGGTTTTCGTTTGAGAATTCGGTTCTCGTTTGGATGGTTCCCATTTGTTGGAAGGCTTTGACATTATTGTTTCATTGTCTGTGTTTGTTCCTTGTGAGTTTTGTTTCAACATAGGGAACCTGGGAAATTCATTCCCTTTTGGATGGGGAGATGTTTGTTCTCATTTGAGAATTGGATTCTCATTTGTCCAGTTCCCATTCATTTGGTAAGGCCTTGACATAAAGATTATTTGTATTGGAAATTCCCTGTACTGTCTACTTGTTGTGTTGTGTTTATTGTTGTTTGTCAACATGAGAGGCTCTGTTTCTATTCCATCTGAAAGCCCCTTGGCGAGAATCTTGGCCGAATGTCCAACTTATAGCTATACATCTATGTCCAAAAAGAAATGGTGTCATTGTAATCCAATGCACATGCTGGAGTGTGAGGAAAAGTGGCTGTTGAATGAAATCTTAAATTATTATATTATCTTACAATCGGAATTATTTTGCCAAAGGTCAGGTAAATGGGATGAGATCCCATATGTACAAACTTTTATGCAATTGCATAATAAAGAGGCTGAAAGATCAGACGATAAAATTGCGGAGGGATTAAGCAGATTGGATCTCATGAATCCTTTACCCACTGCTCCATCCACCATGGGCCTTCACTATGCTTTGTTTTAATAAAACAGTCAGATTCCCCTGGTCTGCACCAGTTCTAAGTCAGCTGCTAGGTCCCAACTAAGGTGAGACACCCCGTAGAACCATGGACCCAGGAGACAGAGCCAGCAGGAGCAGGGGACCAGTAAGCATGACCCACTGCTGTTCAGCGAGGGGAAAATGGAGAGTGGGGATGGAGCACCCACTGCCCGACAGCCTCCCCCCGCTGGGCACACACGTAACGTGGTGGGGAGGTGCCAGTGCCTGCCAGGCTCCCTGGGGGCAACTGTGGTGCCAGCTGCAGCTGGGGCAATCCACTGGAAGCTCGTGCTGATGGGGCCTCTGCCAGAGGCCCACAGCCAGCTGGGAAATAGCCCTGCATGATGCCAGTTCTGGGACAACCACCACCACTGCCATCCTGACACTGGAGAGGGACTGGGGAGGGTGCGACTAGAACAAATTCTTCATTCCCACACCCACCAGGTTATGACTCGGGCTTGAGAATAGCCTCTCCTTCTGAGACCCAACAGGGAACTCAATTTGGCCAGAGGCCACCCATAGCCAGGGCAGGGCAATTTCCATTATGGCAATCTCAGATAGAGAGCTTGAATGCACAGGGACAGCTGGCAGGGTTCTTTGTGACAATCAAAAAGTTTCCCCAGATTGATGTACAGTGTGCTTTTGTAAAAAGGAAGGACGCTGGAAAGAACATAACCCCAAAATTGCAAAGAGCTCCAGGTAACAAGAAACCCCCAGGACAGCAAATGGTTTTTTTCAAGTTTGGAACTCAGACAATAAAGGAGGCAGCCTGGGGCCCCCTGCCTCACTAGGGGCTCCAATCCAAATATTGCCCACAAAAGCCCTGGGTGAAATTGACAGTGGGGATTCAATTGGTGCTGAGCTAACATAGACAGAAGCTGTCTGGAGGCCCCTTCTCCCAGCCATTGCCTCAGCCCCCAACACCAGATGCGCACAGTGCTCCACAAGCCAGGCAGGGGAATACCAGGGCCAGGGAGGCACGCAGGAGACTGCCACTGAGGAGCAATTAGCTTTGAAGATTGGGCCTCAGCATTTGCAAGACCAGAAAGTGAGTAAAGCCATAGGCCAACAGAACCCTGGGACATGCAAAAAGAATTTAAATTCCCCATACCAATGAGTATATATTCATGCAGGATCTACATGCCATTAATGATATTGTACAAGTGACTGTGAATGATACTCAGTCACATTTGAATGGCAAGATCCTGGGACTAAGGTGGTCTTGTGGCACTGCTGGACTGTGTTGCCTCAGGGGTTTAAAACGTTTCTTCTGCCCTGTTTACTAGTGAGAGCTTAGTAAGGGACTTGCAGAACCTACAATTGGACAGATTTGCAAACAGCAAGTTACGTATCTGGGATTCCAAATTAGCACAGGAAACTGTGGCAGCAGTGCAGGCTCCTAGGAATGACAGAGTTCTGTCAAATCTGGATCCCAAACTTTGGATTAATAGCAAAGCCCTTGTAAGAGTCCCTTAAAGTGACAGATGTGGAGCCCCTGATCTGAACCACAGACTGCCAAAATGTCTTTGAAAAACTAAAAGCAAAATCTTATGACTGCCCCTGCTTTGGGGTTGTCTGACTTGCAGAAAAAATTTAAATTATCCATTCATGAAAAGCAAGGAATGAGCCTTGGAGTCTTAGTGCAGATGCTGGGAGACACCCCATGGCCAGTGGCAAACTTGTCAAAGCCACTGGACAATGTTGCGAGAGGGTGGCCTCCTTGCCTCTGGGCAGTAGCAGCTACTTGTGAGTTGTTATTAAAGACTGTGTCTACGCTCAATCCTGCCACCTGTTACCAGCCAAAGAGAATGAGCCTTTGCAGCATGACTGTTTAGAGGTTCTGGAGGCTGTCTGTTCTAGCAGAATGGACCTGTCAGGTCAGCCAATGCCTCAGCCAGATTGGGATCTTACATCAGTGGGAGCAGCTTTATGAACAACAAAGCACTGGATATGTGGTTATCACGGTAGTGGCACTGCCACCTGGGACTTCAGCCCAGAAAGCTAAGCTGATTTGCTTTAGCCAGAGTTCTTTGGTTATCCAGAGGGAAAAATGTAAACATTTATATGGATTCCAAATATGTTCTTATGATTATGCACGCTCATGGTGCCATTTGGAAGGAGAGGAGCTCCTGATGGCAGGAAATAAGAATATTAAGTATGCCACTGAAATAGTGGCTCTGATACAGGCCTTGGCTGAGCCTAAGCATGTGACCATCATGCACCGTCCTGGTCACCAAAAAGGGAGACACTTATGTTGCAAAAAGAAATCAGAGTACTGGCAGAGTTGGTAAGGAAGCCACTAAAAGTATTCTTCGGGGCCTTGATACCCCAGCTAGATTTAGACCAATATAAACCTTCCTTTAAAATCAAAGATTGGGGCTTTGACACTTGGGACAACATGCTAAGTGGAGACAGAATTCTCATGGACTTGTTCTCCTAACTGAAGCCTTGGTTTGGCCCCTTACGAGACACCTATATGAGTGTACACATTATGGTCGTGATGCCTTAATGGATTTGGTGGGACCTCATTTAAGAGGACCTTGTTTGCAACAAACTATTGATGTGCTCAAAACAATCCAAAGACAGAAAGGCATCCTGCTGCACAGGGAACTCAACATGTGGGGACCCACCCTTTCAATGATTGCAATTTCACTGAGATGCCTAAACTTGTGTTAGTAGATGCCTTTCCCGGCTGGATAGAGGCTTATCCTACCTGAACAGAAAGAGCGATTGAAGTTACCAGAATCCTTCTGAAGAAACTCACTCTGAGATAAGCTTTTACCAGGAGCTTCTGGCCTGGGCCCTTTGAGTTACTGCATGTGTACGACAGCACAGGGCAGATAAAGGCCTCGGAGGATGACAGGCATCAGCAGTCCAGGGAAAGAGCCCAGGCAGATGTAAAATGGCATGTTGGTGATGGACGCCATGGGCAGGCAGCTGCAGAGACAGCCCAGCAGCTCCTGCTCCTACAGTGGGGGCATCAGCAGGCACCACAACAGCAGGGCCAAGCTGCAGAAGGCTGGGGCCAAGCAGGAAGAGCCCTGGAAGATGATGGAGGCAGACAAGACTCAGACAGGGAGGGTCAAGCTGTTCGTGTTCTGGGACTACATGAAGGCCATTGGACTGTTCATCTTCTTCCAGAGTATCTTCCTCTTCTTGTCAAACCATATTGCTGCCCTGGCTTCTAACTATTGGCTCAGTCTCTGGACCAACAGCCCTATTGTCAACAGGACCCAGGAGCACACTAAAGTCTGTCTGAGTGTCTACAGAGCCCTAGGCACTACTCAAGGTATCGCTGTTTGGCTACTCCATGGCAGAGGGGAGAAATCTTTGCTTCCTGCTGTCTGCACCTGGATCTGCTGCACAATGTCCTGTGGTCGCCCATGAACTCCTTCAAGTGGCCTTCCAGCAGGAACCTAGTGAACCACTTCTCCAAAGAGCTGGACACCATGGACTCAATGATCCTGCAGGTCGTCAAGATGTTAATAGGCTCCCTTCATCCATACACAATGATAATGGATTCTCCTTTATATTGGAGGTAACCCAGCAAGTAAGCAAAGCCCTGCATTTATAATGGAAATTGTGTGCATCCTGGAATTGATGCAGGAAACCCATCCACAGTGGGATAGGCTGTTGCCACTTGTCCTCCTCAGATAAGGGTGACCCATAACAGCAGGCTTAAGTTAAGCCCCTGTGGAGTAGTTTCTGAGAGGCCCTTCCAAGCACTCCAAGGTAATTATGGTAATATACCCATGAGTAAGGAAAGCAGAGTAAAGCAATATGTCAAACATATGTCTGACCCACTGGTCAGATGCTAACCATTATGTATGAGTTTGCCTCTTTCAGGTCCCTGCCCCAGTTGGACACACCCCTCCACACCTTTAAACCAGGAGAGTGGGGCTTGCTTAAAGCCTGTAAAGAACAAGGACCTGAGCAACCACTGGCAGGGAAGTGGAAGGGACCCTATGAAGTGCCTCTAACAACTCACACCTCATTGAAATGGTCAGGAGTAAAAACTTTGGGTCCACCATTCCAGAGTAAAGAGGTGTCCCATGGAAGAAGAGGACCCAAGCCCTCAGTGGATTGGCTGGCCTTTAGGTGATCTAAAATATCTGTTTAAGAAGAAGGAAAAATGAAAATGATGGTATTTTCCCTAACCTTTCTTTGGTTATTTGTTCTGTCTATAGGCTGGAGAGACAGCTCCTTAGTAAGGATTTCCCAGGCTATCGCCTCTTCTGCTGATTAGTCTCACTGCTGGGTTTGGCATCCTAGACTTTGTTTGGTACAGGTATTCCTGTACATGATTTCCAAATTTGCAGAAGCCAGTCTCTCGGATCACACACAGGGTGCAACTGATAGCTCCACACTCAGAAGTCCCCTGTTTCTTTCTTACCCAGCTTGTAGACTTTGTGTGCAAGGGGACAGTAAGGACCCACAGTCCCACTGGCATCTTAGATGACAAGTGATGTAAAATCTCTCTTATCAGGTATGCTCTTCCATTTCACTTTTCAGTACTCATGGTTGTAGTTGTGGCTTATGCCCTTTTTCACCTGGTAACCTGTTGCATTCTTTATTTTTGTAAATATACTGCCAAAGCTTTGCAATGGCATGAATAAATATAAACTTTCCATCTAAAACATTTCCCCAATTCAGCAGGAAGTAGTTTGGTGACTACATCACTCTTCCTCCCATAGATATGGAAGGGTAAAATTGGCAGTGGGGAATATGTAACAGAGGGAACAGCCTGAAAAAGGGTAAAATGTTTTACAAATTATCTCTTTTAACACCCTTCCACTCTTTTTGGAAATTAAAACCTACATTCCTGCCTGAGGCCAGTAATCAGAGGGGAAGGGGAGTGTCCTTTGTTCTTTGTACAACAGAAGATGGCTCAGTGGAATTGTCCAGGCAGAGGTAACAAGATCGGCTTTGCTGGAGGTGGAGTCAATCAGGACATACAACTATGGATAAACAGCAATTGCCCCAACCTGAAAACTCCTTTTAAAAGCTCTGTATTTCTGCTTATAGGGAGGACTGTGGTACTTAAAGATGCGAGTCTGACATGTTCCTCATTTGCCGGCAAATTAATAAACTCGCCTTTGCTTCTCCTCAAACCACTTGTCCTCATTTTTCTGATCCAGCCTTGGGACAAGTGCTGAACTTTCGGTACACCAAGGTGAATCCAAGTGAGCCTCTGTTCTTTGAAACCAGAGGAAGTTGGGCTGACCCTGGATCTGGTACTTAATCTTAAATACCACAAGCCTTTTCTTGAATAATATGTATTTTATCGTCATTTGTAGAAAAGGAAGGTGATCATGGACCTGGAAGCCAGATTGCCTGGGTTCAGTCTCACTTGATTCCCAGCGGCCAATTTGGCTGTTTAACTTCTCTGAACCAACATTTACCCAGTGCCTGGAACAAAGCAGCATGCAGTAAGTACTAGCTATCCAAGGTCTTAGCTCTTTTCACTACCTCAGTAGTCCCAATGTTATTCATATCACTCTTAAAATCCAATCAATTTTAATTTAATAATTTTTAAGTTACCAGCATTCAGTGTGATGGAATGCAGGAAAGGGCTTTATAAACTGTAAGGTGCTTCCTAAATCCGCTGTTTTCGAAGTAAGATTTCCCAACCAGCAGGATCAGCATTACTTGGGAACTCCTTAGAAAAGCAAATTTTCTCAGTCCCTTCCCCAGACCCAGACAACTGAACCAGAAACTCAGGCAGCATTTCACATGGGGCAATAGTTAAAGGGAGATTTTTGATCTCCACCCCAACTGTCAAATGTTCTCCACCCTGCATCTAGACAAGAGAATCCTAGCCAAGGGCCCCAGAAGATAACAACCCAAATAATAAAGATCCACTCCCAAAGGGCCAAATTCCAGCAGGTTTACCAAGGCCAGATTGTGTCCATGCATCATGTAGAACACAGCAATGGGAACCCCAAGACCAGGCCCTTGACCATGTTCCAGGAAACTCACAGCCACAGCCCTGAACCAGGGTGGTGTCAGGTCTGGATGCCTATGCCCTTGGGCAACCTGGGGCCACTCGTGCATCCCCCAAGATGAGAAAGAAAATGGCAACTTCCTGGAGCACAGTGCAGCCTTCCTGTCTTGTGCTACAGAAAGAAAGAGGCAACCTAACATATCAACTTGTAGTCTTGCAGTTCCTCATTACCACATCCCAGAGCCTTGGAGGGAACTCAGTATCCCCACACAGAGAAGCCACTGGCACCTCTGAGCTCAGGAGCTTGTTCCCTTCTGCTCTGCTCCCTCCGAGCATAGAAAGGCCTTGCCCTGACCTCAGCCAAGGAATCCTCTCTTCCCCAAGGTTAGACCTACGTACACCCCACCTGTCCTAGTTCACAGCAGTTTCAAACTGAAATACTTCACAGTTGAAAACAAAACATACAAAAACAAAGAGCTGGGCTCTTCTTATCAATCAATTTGGGGAAATGAGGATGTAGTTGATTGACTAAATTCTCATTTTATTCAAGAGTTTTGATATCTGAAAGGTATAATACTGGTAGGGATTTCTGCTGCTTTAAAAATTAGAGCAAAACAAATAGCATATTAATACAAATCCTAATGATTTATAATTTTCATTGTAAAATAACATTATATAAATCTGAAAAGTGAAAAAAAATTTTGCATATGCAATCATGATGAATGTGAAATGCCTAGTTTCCATTTTATTAGTTATTACAAAACATTTCATATTAATAGTGTTTTAGTGTTTTAAAAGTGCCTGCTTATGTACTCTATTAAGGCTTACCACAGTGGGATTCTCAATCTTTATGGTATCTATGTATCAAATGGGAAGCTTATTAAAATGAAAATTCTAATTCAGTACATTTCAGGTAGGGCCTGAGAAGTAAATTCTTTAAGTTCTTCATGGGCCACATATTGAGTAGCAAGTGTCAAAAAATTGTTAAAATGTCAACATCATTTTTAATAGAAATAAAAAAGTCCTAAAAGTCACATAGAACCAAGACACTCATGAGCAAAAAGAACAAAGCTGGAGGTATCACACTATCTGATTTCAAATTATACTACAATGCTATAGTAATTAAAACAGCATGGTATTCACAAAAAATACAGACACACTGACCAATAGTACAGAATATCAAGCCCAGAAATGAACCCACGTGTATATAGACAACAGATTTTTAACAGATGCCAAGAGTATGCAATGGGAAAAGAGACAGTCTCTTTAATAAATGGTGTTGGGAAGACTGGATTCCCACATGTAGAAGAATCAAATTTGACCTCTATCTCACACCACATACAAAAAATCAATTCAAAATAGGTTGAATACTTAAATATAAGACCAAAAACTTTAAAAGTACTAGAAAAAAATATAGAGGAAAACCTGCATCTTGGTCTGGATAATAACTTTTTGGATTTGACCCCAAAAGCATGGACAACATAAGCATAAATAGACAGATGGGATTACATCAAACTAAAAAGCTTTTGCATAGCAAAGGAAACAATTGACAGTTGCAGAGACAACCTATGGATTGGAAGAAAATATTTGCAAGCCATACATCTGTTATAAAAATTATGCAAAGAGCTCAAACGACTCAATAGCAAGACAATTAAAAAGCCCAATTAAAAGATGGGCAAGGGGCTGGGCGTGGTAGCTCATACCTGTAGTTCTAGCACTTTGAGAGACCGAGGTGGGAGGATTGCTTGAGGCCAGGAGTTTGAGACCGGCGTGAGCAACATAGTGAGACTCCGAACTCTACAAAAAAGAGAAAAATTAGCCAGGTGTGGTGGTGCACCTGTAGTTCCAGCTACTCAGGAGGCTGAGGTAGGAGGATTGCTTGAATTCAGGAATTTGAGGTTGCAGTGAGCTGTGATGATGCCAGTGTACTCTAGCCTGGACAACAGAGTGAGACCTCTGCGCAAAAAAAAAAAAAAAAAATAAAAAAAAATAAAAAACTGGTCAAGGGACTGAATAGAGATTTATCAAAAGAGAACATACAAATGGCCAACAGATACATGAAAAAATGGTCAACATCACTAATTATTAAGGAAATGCAAATTAAAACCATAGTGAGATACCATCTCACACCTGTAAGAATGGCTTATGTCAAAAAGACAAAAGATAGCAAGTGTTGGTAAGAATGTGGAGAAAAGGGAACCCTTGTATGCTATCGGTGGGAGTGTAAATTAGTGCAGCCATTATGGAGAACAGTATGGAAGGTCCTCAAAAAACTAAAAATAGAATTACCATGTGATTCAGCAATCCCACTTTTGAGTATTTACCCAAAAGATTCGGAATCAATATGTCAAAGAGATGTCTGCATCCCCACTTCACTGCAGCACTATTCACAATAGCCAAGTTATGGAATCAACCTAAGTGTCCATCAGTGGATGAATGGATACAGAAAATGTGCTACATAGATGCAGTGGAAAGCTATTCAGCCTTAAAGAAGGAGGAAATTCTGTCATTTGCAACAACATGGATGGAATTGGAGAACATTATGCTAAGTGAAATAAGCCAGGCACAGAAAGACAAATACCACATATTCTGACTTATATGGGGAATCTGAAATAATTGAACTCGCAGAAGCTGCAAGTAGAATGGCAGTAGAGGCTGGGGGATGAGGAGGGGGTGGTCCAAGCGCAGAAAGTCTCAGCAATATAGGAAGAATGTTTTTCTAAGTTCTGTTGCACAGTGTGTGCTAAATATTGTTGGTAATAGAGTATTGTGCATTTCAAAATTGCTAAGAGAGTAGATTTCAAATGTTCTCACCACAGTGTTTACTATTTGAGGTGATGGGTATGTTAACTAGCCTTATTTAATTAATCCAAATTGCATTCATAAATTATAACATGATTTTGTATTCTGTAAATGTATACAATTATAAATTATCAATTAAAGACTCAAAAACAAAAAAAAAGAAAAAAATGGAGATTCAGAGACATTAACTGACTTTCCCACAGTCTCTCAAAGCTCCACAGAAAACCATAATTTTGAATTAGTTTCCTTAACTGCAAGTCCAGCATCTTTGCACGACATGAAGACGTGTGCTATGATGTGATATAATACTGTACCACGTCACAGAGGTGATCGACACCTTAGCGCAGCGGATGGGCTTTCTCCTCCTGGCCTCTGGGCTATTGCTATCACCTTTCACTTATATTTATGTTATAAACCCCGCAAAACATTGTTATTTGTTTTAGCTCAAATAGTCAATTATCCCTTAAAGAGTTTTTAAAAATCAGAAAAATGATCTATTATGTTTACCCAGATATTTATCGTTTCTAATGTTCTTCATTCCACTGTGTAGATATAGATTTCTGTAGATATAGAATCTACTGTGATTCTGCTGGTGATGAAGGCTTTGAAAGCTTTTTAATGTCTAAACAAGTTTTTTTATTTGATTTTATTTCTAAAAAGTATTTTCATTAGACATGGAATTCTATGAGGAGTTTTTTTTTAAGACATCATTTCAATGTTTCTGGCTTGTATATTTCCAACAAAACATCTGCTGTTGCTCCATGCGTCTTACTCAGGTTCTTAGTAGTTCCCTGTAGGACAGTGAATCTGGCCCCCGATATTCCATCTTAGCAAGAAGGTGAAATCCCTTCCTCACTTTTGAGTCCTTATTAGTAGGGAACTTTGCCATAACCCCAGGCCTCTGTAAGTCCATCGACACTTCCAGCTTTTGCATCTTCTCTCACTCAGGTTCCCGGGAGCTTGTGGGTCACTTGTGTGTACCACATAGGTCGTATATATCCAGGAAACACACTATGAGCTTACCTGCTTAGTCACTTTCTGCTGTTGTGTTTGTGGTGGCCACATGCAAGGTGTCGTCTGGAGATGTGCAGCCTTCTCCGGCCTACTTCCCCACTAGTGTGTTTACTCAAGCACACCAATAGCACCAATGTGGAGGATTATATGTGCCGGAGAATTCGGTCTTCACCATACTCTCCGCCCAGCTGTGATGCTGTCACCTGCACAGACAACCTAAGTTCCCCAACTTTCCTAGTCCATATGAAGCAGATAATTCACACCATGAGTGTGTGGGGCTTAGAGAAGGCAACGGGCACCAAAGCACTTGAAAATCGTAAAATGCATTGAAATAGAAGATACTATTTTGCACTTACATTTTATTTGGGTGTATCTAACAGCTTCAGATCATACTTTAGAACATACAAATAAAATTCTTGATTAGAATTAGGAGGAGGTAGTGATGCCTAGGGCTTCAGACCATGAAATCCTACCTAGTTCAGGGATTAGTATACCCCACCCCTATACAATTATACCCCTTACGCCGTGTACCCCTGAACGCCTCATTCTCTGCCCAATGCAAATCACCTCTGAACCAGATCTTGGCCAGGGAGGTAAGAAAGCCTTAAGTATGAATCCAGGTATAAAAACTGTGGCCCTTGTGGAAGAATGTGGTCCTCAGGTATGTACAGTTTGATGGGCACTGTGCTTACAAAATGCCCGTGCAGTCTTCAGGCAGCGCTGTGCTCTCTAATGACAGCTCAACTGCTCCCTTGCCCTTTATGCACTGATCTGCCTGACTTCCGAAGACATCTGACCCTGGCCACTTAATCAGAAGCTGGTTTGCAGAGGGAAAGGGAATCTGTTTGCTTTCTAAGTAGGCAAAGAAGGATAGATGCCTGCTCACATTTTTATTCAAGGGCTGTGGTTTTCATGTTGCCACTTAGTGCTTTGGAGTGTGGTGCCCCCTCTCAGCTGGTAGGTACACTCATAAAACACCATCTGATTGAAGTGTTCATCTTCTCACTCATCCCTCCCCCCTCTGCCACTCTGGATTAGGTCTCTCCCACCTGACCCCTACAACTTCCTAACCTCCTGCTGCTTCTTTAAGCATCTCTCCTTGCTTTGGTCTTAAGTATGTTTTGTGTCCTTACTTGATCTTTCATGAGCAAGGGAAATGAATTAAAGTCTCACTCCTGATGTGTTTCTGTTTGTTCTCATATTAGCTCCTATGGTAGTTGCTTTACGAATTTTGACTCTATGTTATTTAATACATACATATTCATCACAGTTAGAGCTTATCGTGTAGTATACCCTTTATCATTGAAAAGTGACCTTCTTCTTCTCATTTAATATTTCTTTCCAAATTTTATGTATATGTGAAAACTCTTGTGATAAAAATAACTGTTAAAACTAGTTGAAGGGTATTTAGGTGTTCATTGTTCTAGTCTTTCAACTTCTCTATTGGCTTGAAAATTTTCAAATTGAAAAGCTGGGGTGTGGGAGGATAGTAATGTGAAAGACACATGTTCAACAAAGGGGAATTCTTGTGGTTTTGGGGGTGTGTGAAAAGTGCACAGCTTCAGGCTCAGAAGACCTGCATTCAAATCCTGGGTCTACCACTCACATTAGGCGCCTTTGTGTCCCTGGGCCCCAGTTCCTTGCCTTGAAATAGGAGAAAGCAAACCCAGAGGGGTTGCTGCAGCCATTGAGGCAACATGTGTGAAAATAGTAGGTACACAGTAAGTGCTCAATAAAAGGGGCTTTTGAATCTTCAGGGGGTAGTGCTGTAATGAAAGTGCAATCGGATGTTTAGACTCAAAAGGCCTGAATTCAGTCCTGGCTCTTGCCACCTGCCTTGTCACCTCCGGCAAACCACCTGACCTCTTGGATCTGGTTTTTCATCTGTAAAATCACATAATATATGCCTGGAAGAATTATGAGGATTACGTGTAGTAATGTCC
Organism: Avahi laniger; assembly: GCA_963575035.1. Lineage (NCBI taxonomy): Eukaryota > Metazoa > Chordata > Mammalia > Primates > Indriidae > Avahi > Avahi laniger. The sequence continues at coordinate 74,197 of CAUYSK010008714.1, forward strand.
ACGAAGCGGCTGACTGAAAGTAGGTATTTAATGCATAAAGGTTATTATTGTAGCAAGATACCAGTTTACATATTTATCAAGCACTTAATGTAGCACTTACTATGTGCCAGGCAGTATTCTGAGCACTTTTCAAATACTAACTCGATTAACTCTCATAACAATCCTATGCAGTGCTACAGTGATCCCAATTTTATTCATGAGGAAAATTTTTGACATATATTTTAGCTTTTCCAGAATATTCCATCAGTAACCCTAGCTTCTCTAGTAATTCTTGCAAATAAATAAATACAATTAAATAAATAAACCCAAACAAAACAAAATACAGAAACAGACGACAATAGTAAAGCCTTCCTGATGGATGGAGATCTGGACGTGGGACAACTGAAATATATTCTTCTGAAATGCACCATTAGAGGGAAAAATTCAGGCGGTGTGGTACAAAGCTGCTGCTACTAAAGAACATCTTTATCTACAGATTTACCTGTTAACACCTTAGGACGGGTCTCTGTGAAGCAGAAGGAGACAAAGTGGATGGGCAATGAGGGGCATCAGCCTAAAGAATCTACTCTGTGATTCAGCTCCTTTGGGCCTCAGGAACCTCCTGGTCAGGGCCAGGACTCGTGTGGAAAGTGGGCACCCGCACGCGTGTGCTCCGGGAAGGAGAAGGAGAGAGACGACACGCAGTCGGAAGTGCTGCTGTGTGCACACTGACAAACACGTACTCCACCCGGAGGACGTGGAGGAGAGGGGACTGCCTGCAGCATCACTGTAGTCCTTTCAGGCTGCAGAGGACGAGTCATCTGGGGACACCAACCATCGTATCACTTCCAGCTAGATGAGAAAGCCTCCGCTGGTTGCTCACAGGACACACTGTAGTTTTAGACGATGACAAACTATTTGACCAGCAAACACCAAAGAAGTATTTTGAGCTTATGGGAAGTTCGTATGAGATCATGCACTGTTAAAGTATAAAAGGGCAGCTCAGATAATGCCTTTAGTGACAGGCACACAAATGACCGGTGTCACATATCACCTTTATTTGCAGACAGGCTTGTCCTTCAGGCTGCTTGGGCAGTCTGATATTAGCACTTGGGATCGGCTTTAGAAAAAGCTGGCCTGGGGAGGAGTTTCATTGGTCCTAACTATTGAGAAGAAGACAGAAGGATTCAGAGTCTGTAATTTTCCCACCCACATTAAGTTACTTGGATTAAACTCTGCTGTCATAACCAGACTGAATTCACTAAAAATAGAGTACGTCTGAGGATATTTCCACAGGTTTTACCACTGGCTCCCTGTGAAAAAGAGCAGAGAATACAGCCCAGTATCAGAATGTGTTGGCTTTGGTTGAAATTTATTGGAGGAGATTCTATCGACTCACGAGACAAATATTGACCAAGTCAAAGTCAAGGTTATTACTTATCTTTGGGAATAATAAATCTTGGTATTCTCAGTGACACAAAGTCAATATGTACTTTGCTGCATAAATTCCAAATGAAGAGTTTCATTGCAACATCTGTAAATCTCTCCATCATTACCACGAGAGTAGCTTTTTAAAATTTGCTATTAAAGAGAGATGGATGTCCAACATTGATGGGAACATCTACTGTTCACCCCTGTGAAACTAACCAGGCATCCCCAGTTCCCATCGTGATGGGATCCCTGATGATTTTGTTAGAAACCCGGTCCAACAAGGGATAGTTGGTCTCTAAGGTCACTGATTCCAAGTAGAAAAGTCAAGACTTTCTCATTCTAAGAAAAGAGGCAGAATGAGCCCTCATAGACCTGATAACTGCTACATTTCAGGTAACATATAGTTACTTTTAATGTATGTGATCGATAAATTCTACCAAAGTTTGAAGGGAAAAAAAAGAGAAAGAAAGCGAAGTCTTGGTGTCATGTGATAAGAGATCTGCTTTTAGGATTCTGTCCTCCCCGTTTGTAGTCCCAACCCATCCACAAGCACTCACCAGCCATCTGCCAGAGAATGCAGTAACTAGAGCGCGCACTCGATCCTCTGTAAAAATAAGTGGAGTGCAGAAGAATGGAGAGCCCTCCAAGAAGCCTTCCCCAGGGAGCCTTGTGAGCGAGCAGGCTGCAAGGAGCTGTGTGATGTCAGGACCAGCAATTGTGATCCTGGCCTTGATCTGGGTCCTGTGAGTTTGGGTCCCCAAGAATTTAGGTGGATACATCCCTGTGGGCTGTGTGTGATCTCATCGTGCCTGGCAGCCTTTATGGCATCTCAGCTGTGGAATGGGAGCCCAGCCCCAGGCTGTGGTCACTGCCACCTCTCACCTGCAACACTACACATGCCCCTGCATGTCCCCTCCCATCCATTCTCAGCACAGCAGCCACAGCAC